>CABHPQ010135541.1:0-11354 GCA_902168405.1 Peromyscus aztecus
TTTGTTTGTTTGTTTGTTTGTTTTTTTAATGTATAATAAGCTCTCATGAGAAGGTACTGGGAGATCCTAGAGGCCACCATGGGCTTTGACATGAAACCACAGGTACCTGTCCGTGCAAAGCCATGTCCCTTTTGGCAGAGGCAAGGAAATGACTCCTTTTGCGGATGAAGAACCCTTTCCCCAAGTTCACAAGGAATGTTGGCATTTATCCAACGGCTAGAAATCCTTTGATAGTCCAGCATGAGCTCATTTCTGGATATATGGACCAGCTGAAATTGAACAGGTAGGACTTCATCTTGACCCAAACTCCTTAATTGTCCACACTCCTTGCCCTCTACTTAAATCTAAACCCGTATGAATACCCAAGAGAACTGAACTGCTTTCTTTGTTTCTCTGCTCCGTGTGGCCATATTGAATGAGTATCCTCTCTGCTTTTTAACACTGCTTGTCTCTTTCATTGGAATATTGGGTGTGAGTGGATCTGCCTGTACTGTTTTGGGATGTGAGCTCAAACTCTTGCCTTTGAAACTCATGTGTATGTATGGCAGGGAGCAGAAACAAAGAGAAACGGAGCTAATAGCTTCAAAGTTGTTTTCCTGATAAGGCTGAGGCAGGAAGACAGCACAAAAATTGATTGATTGATTGACACTCAAGGGCAGGCACCAAGCTCAGGAGTAGTTGACCAACACAAAATAAACTTCATATTCTTTTGTGTGTGTTTTTGCTTTGTTTTGGAGAGAGAGAGAGAGAGAGAGAGAGAGAGAGAGAGAGAGAGAGAGAGGGAGAGGGAGAGAGAGAGAGAGAGAAGATGAAGTTGGGAGGATAGGGACACTGTGGGAAGAGTTGGGGGAGAGGAATGAATATAATCAAAATACATCATAAGAAGAAGAATACTAAGCCAATAAAATATTCAGTATATGTTAAAACAAAATTGATTGGTTGGCATCAGGTCCTTCAAATTACCTTGTTGTGTGATGCTATTCCTTGGAGGAGGTAAATAAGTGTCTGCTTACCTGAGATAGGAAGCAACAGACCAAAGTAAAAATACCACCAAAGTCCAGCATGATGCACTAATGAGTTTACTGAGATTACTTAAAGGAATATGGGTGAGAGGTACTTAGAAAAGCAAAATGAGACAAGCGGCGGTGGCGTACGCCTTTAAGCCCAGCACTTGGGAGGCAGAGCCAGGCTGATCTCTGTGAGTTTGAGGCCAGCCTGGTCTATACAGCAAGATCCAGGACAGGCACCAAAACTACATGGAGAAACCCTGTCTCGAAAAACCAAAAGAAAAAAGAAAAGCAGCAAAGCAAAATGAGTCAAAGAAGACAGCTGCATCACCAACACCCTACTCCATCATGGGTAATGGGAATGAAGCTACCTACCCACAATAGGTCCTCATTTCCTACATCCATCAGCAAGACAGTCCCCACAGACTTACACACAGCCTAAACTGATGCAAGCAATTCCTCAATTGAGGTTGTCTTCTCAGGTGATTCTAGGTTGTGGCAAGTTGATATTTAAAACTAACCAACATATCATGCTTAATAATTAGTTAATTTGACTACCTTAATTAATACTGACATAAAACCAGTAACCTGAAGGGGCAAACAAAACCAAACTATAAACGTCCTTACAATTTCAGAGCCCATAAGCCAGCATATCATGTTTCTTTCCCTGGATACATTAGGGAAGGATCAGTGTGATAGTTATAGTTGTGGCTGAAATCCTCTGTGACCCTTGGCTCGTAGTTTCATTTCTCCAAATCCACTCTAGCTTCACATGACCATTCTTCCTCTGTGAGTGATTGTGTCTCCACACCTCACTTCCTATATAAAGATGACAATCATTGCATTAGGACCATCTTAGTAGGATATGACATCATTTTAACTTCATTACCCAGGCAGAGGCCCTAATTTTCCATAATGTTTCAGAACTTTAAGTTCTGGAATTAGCTCATCATTCCAGGGTGCACAATTCAACATAGAATAGGCATCTGATATGTAAATTAAATGAGTTCATTTAGAAATTGGGTGAATGCTTTTTAAATCTGCAAAGTTTGATTAATTGGTTATGTGAATAGTGATGTGATCAACAGAATGCAGTTTGTTTAGTGTAGAAAAGAAAAGTAGGCTTTGTGGTTAGTGCATTTCCCAGCTGTGCATTTTCCATTAAACCAGAGAAACTAACTAAAAAGTACACTAAAAATTTAAGAATGAGTCAATCAAGGAAGTACAGATTTTTGAAAAATATTCACTGATGTTTTACTATGAATAGAAGTAATTGAAGACAATGCCAAAGTTAAGAGTATTTATATTCCGTTTTTAGTCATGTTATTGTTACCATTATTGTTATTTCCAGTTCTCTTTGGGTTTTCTAAGTTTTCAGATGTGGTTATTCTATTTTTAATAATGTTTGAAAAGTCATGTCTGCATGTTGGCATGCCTATGTGCATGTGTTTTGCTGTTAGCTTTGTAAGAAATGATATTAACACGAGCTGTAAGCCCAGAAAACATGGACTGGTGAATCAGTTCTGTTTCAAGGCTCACAGGCAGTTAATATAACCTTTGGAAACTAGCCTTAATAGAGTTTTCTTGTTTAGGTACAGCAGATAACTCCCACTGTCTGAGACCAAGGTGATGGTGTCTTCACTTAATGGCCTCCTTTGTCCCAGAGGCAATTTTTGCTGTAGCTACCCTAAATGACATTGAAAATGACCTAGTGATGTTTTATTCATGAAAATAGATCTTGTGACTATAGCTCCCACTACAGCCGAAAGACAAAAATATCACTATGATTGCACCTAAACTAATCTGTGTTTGTGTAACAAATTGACAGATAAATTAAATTTCTACTGCAAATGCTTGCTTCACTTTAATCATAGAGAGTTCTCCTAAAGTAATTAGTTTTCCAGGGTTTCTCATCAGACACTACTGAAAACTGGAATGTATTGGGCCTATTCTTAAAGTGCATCACACAGTGGAGATTTTGAAGTTAAAGTCATAATTCTATGCCTACTCTGCATTTCATTGAATTGATCAGCTTCCAGATAAGTTGTTATTAAAAATTTAAAAACTTTCCTTGAGAACTGATTTGTCTTAGTATAGGTTTGTCTCCACCTTTTTTTCCCATTTATATCTACATCATCTATATCTACATCTGCATCTTCATCTATATCTACATCTCTATCTATATGAATGCACATTTGTCAGCCTTTTTCCTTTTCTCTTTATTGAGAAGTCATCTCTATCCACAAGAGCTCTATTTTCCAATGACTGATCTTTGGTGGTAGGGAGTCTCCATTGGTGCTGTGGTTAGGAAAACCACACCCTTTCATCTTTGATTTCATCTTCTAAAGTAAAGAAGAATTGAGCTATTTCAGCAGATGTTGTGAATTCCCCTGAGGGAGAAAAAGCATTTGTTTTCAAAGCTCTGAAGAATATCAAAAAATGCTCCAAGGCTCAAAAAAGTAAATACAGGACTGTTCTGGGAGCCGAAGATAAACTTTTAGACAGTGTGAGAATCATTGAAACAAAAAGCTGTGTAAACTACAGACAAAAATCTCAAAGAGTATCTGTAATTTGGCTTGAAGGTAGGGATTCCATCCAGAGATCCAGTGAGTTAAAGACTGCAAGAATGGAAGTATCTCTTTTCAAATTTTTGTGAGTTTGTAATTTACACATAGGATTTAATGATTTGTGTATTACATTTATTATTTTTGTGCTTTTAAAGATTTAACAAATTAATGTCTGTAATACCTAAATTTGGTTTATTTTGAAACCTCATTTGATTTAAATTTTGGATATTTCTTCTGAATCAAATTGGATCCCCTGGTAATTTACTTACTTTAACACTTTTTTTACATCCTGTATAATGTATATAGGATTATATGTTATATATGTTATCCTAGATTATATGTTCTCAATTAAAATATACGTTCTGTACACACACACACACCCCACACACTCTCCAAACCCCTCCCCCCACACTGAAACAGAAGTTTTTAAACACATTATTCTCAGTAGTAACACCAAGGTGGCCTTGAATCACTATCCATTAGTTACTTTTCTGTTGTTGTGATAAAATATCATAACCAAAAATAACCCCAGGAAGAAACTTTAAAGGGTTCCAGAGAGATGAGTATATTATGACATGGAAGCATGGAGGCCAGAGCAGGAGCTAATTGATCACATGCTAAGTTTTCATTCCTACACAAGAATGAGAGAGGGGGGATAGGGAGGGAGGGGGGAGGGAGGGGGAGGGAGAAGCTGGGGTACAGGGTATAAACCTATGAACCCTCAAAGTCTGCAAGCCTGCTCATGGTAATGTTTCTTCTCTCACAAGGCTGCACCTCCTAAAGGTTCTATAACTTTTCCAAACAGTGTCATAAACATTATATGTCTGTAGTCAGGAATCTAGAGCATCTTTCAACATGCCCAGAGGCTTGTCTGTGATGTGGTTCTAGATCCTGCCTAGTCAACAATATCAAGCCACACATACATCTTACCATCCCTTCTTCAATTTAAGAATCTTCCTGCTAGCCTTGTATTTCCTGAGTCTTACAGAGTGGTTTGTATTTCTCAGTTCTTTCTGGAAGTGGCATGATTTGATCCCTGTTATTTCTATTTGTGTATACTTACTCATAAAGTTGATATTAATATAAAATGCTGTGAATAAAAGAAGAGTATATTTAATCCGCAAACTAGTTATCAATTCCTAGAATAAAAGTCCGAAGAATATGGACTAAAATATACTCGATGTGAACATACTTGCCATTGATATTCAAGTCAACAAATTGATACCATATATGCCTTGGAGTTAAAAAAGGTGCTCATGTTCCCACCTGTTACAGATAAAGAACACAAAGGGGTAAAGTTCAGTAGAAATTGTCAGGAAGCAACCACACAGATACTTGAAAGTATTTAAAAGAATGTAATTAGTCTTTTATTTCCAGGTGTAGCTAGAGTTTTCCTGCCCGGCCCACAGTCAGGACAAATCTCTCTCACCTGCCAGTCCCACAGCTGCTCAGACCCAACCAAGTAAACACAGAGACTTATATTGCTTACAAACTGTGTGGCC
The DNA here is from genome assembly GCA_902168405.1 of Peromyscus aztecus. Classification (NCBI taxonomy): domain Eukaryota; kingdom Metazoa; phylum Chordata; class Mammalia; order Rodentia; family Cricetidae; genus Peromyscus; species Peromyscus aztecus. The sequence goes on from CABHPQ010135541.1 coordinate 5,077, forward strand.
GTGGCAGGCTTTTTGCTAACTGTCCTTATATCTTAAATTAATCCATTTCTATAAATCTATACCTTGCCACGTGGCTCGTGGCTTACCGGCATCTTTACATGCTGCTTGTCCTGGCGGTGGCTGGCAGTGTCTCCTTCCACCTTCCTGTTCTTTTTTCCTCTCTGTTAGTCCCGCCTATACTTCCTGCCTAGCCACTGGCCAATCAGTGTTTTATTTATTGACCAATCAGAGCAACACATTTGCCATACAGAACATCCCATAGCATCCAGGTGTGCAATTTAATTAATATACTCTTCTTTTCTACAAGAAATATTATTGATGACATTCTTGAAGTTGTTTTTAAAATTCCTACTCTGATATCTAAGATCTCCCAAATTTTCATTTCTACTTACCATGCCAGGTTAATTTACCATTAGTTTAGATTCAATTGCCTAATTAATAGTATTTTTTGACTTGTCACACAAAATCAGGTAATTAAAACACAGCTAAATTTGAATTTCATTTGAACAACATAATTTTGTGTGTATATGTGCATATACTTAGGTCCCACATAGTATATAGGATATATTTAGGCTAGAATGTATTGTTATTTGCCAATAAAACACATTTTACTGAGTATTCTATCAACACTATGTTCATGTTTTATTTTATTTTATTTTATATTTCATTCTACTTCTATTTTGGGATCTTACCTCCCACTCAAGACAAAGGGAAAATAAATGACCCTTTGTTATGAATTGTATACTGATTGTCCTGGAACAAACATTTTTATTTGTCTGTACTTTCACGAAATAGACATATTTTAGGGACCTTCATCCTATTAGAATATAATACTTCTCTGGCTTCTTATGAAGTGTCATCAGAAACTATGGAATAGCAAAGCTGATAAACATTTTGTTTTATTATACGAGGATAGGATATTGTGATAGTTCATCTCAGTTGTGAAGTTGATGAGAAATCGAACCCCCCAGGAGACAGGTCTCTGGGCATGCTTGTTCAGATTACCTTGCAGACTAGTTGAGGGTGGTGACGCCATCCACCAGGCTGAGATCTTGTATTGAACACAGAGGAGAAAGGGAACTTCGCAGCACTGTCACTGTCGGCTTGCTAACTTTGCATGTGATATCATCAGCTGCCTCAAGCTCCTGCTGCCTTTTCTTCTTTGCACCAAGGGACTGGACTCTTGAACTGTGATCCCGTATAAACCTGTTCTCCCTTAAACTGCTTCCAGTTGTCTATCTTGTTTTATCAAACAGGAAAGAAACTGAGATGTGTAGCCTGTGTTAATTTTGACACACTTCCTTTGCTTGCAAACTCCCTACAGATTAATACTTAGTTGAGGGTCTTCCTATAAGTCTGTCTTTCACAGTAATATAATTTAACTAAATATCAGATAGTAAGCTGAAACTTAAGGATGAGTCTAATTTCTCTAAAAGCTGAACAAAATTTTATTTCAAAACTCTAAAATTACAAGCTGCATCAAAATGACGCTGAATTATACCCCAGAGTGAAAGCAAAAAATCTATGAAGAACTAAGGAAACAATGGCACTGTAGGTATTTTTGTTTCCGGTCTGCTGCATAATTCAGCAGTGTTTTTATGCAGCTTGTATTTTACGTGTATTTGGGTTTTTGAGTCACGTCAAAGGAGCTGATACTGGGGACCTGTGGATGAGGATGGAGTTGTAGCTCAGTTGGTATAAGAGTGTTTGCCTCGCATGCATGAAGCACAGGATTCAATCCCCAGCATTGTGCAGAGGATGTAGAGACAGAAATGTCAAAAATTCAAGGTCATCCTCAGCTAAAAGCATCCTCAGTGTTTTCAAGGCCATTCAGGAGTAAGTGAGATCCTGTCTCAAAAACCAAAACTAACAAAAAGGCATGGGTGAGTGAATATACTTGTCCTGATTTGAGATTAAAAAACCAAAATGTTTATCTAGGAAATACTATGGTGACACTACTATAGTCTATTATTTTAAATATTTGTTTTCATATCAAAGGGAATGTGGAAAGGGTCATGTAGTTGCTGGTATGTCCAATCTACCAAACAATATTAACAATCTTGAAGAAAAAAATGAAGCCTCGTGAACAAAGGGATCAAAAGATCTGCACTGTGTGAAGCATTGTGAACAGAACTAAATATTTATCTTTTCTCCTTTGCAGTGCTGGAGATCAATCCCAGGACCTCCCATGTGCTAGGCAAGCACTTTCCACTCAACCACACTTCTAGCTCTGGAAGCCCTAATTATTGTACTCTAGGTATTTTCACTGGTGAATTTATATTTCACCAAAGAATCTGCGGCCTTTCAACCCACACTGTTCTAGACAGAGGCTTTTGTTCAGCAGCGTCAAGTTGGCATTCCTTTCATTATATTCTTAAAAAGCAGTGACTTGTTTCAGTGTTCATTGAGTCTGCTCACGACCTTACCTCATGCTGCAGACTATGGTAAGCAGGTAACACAGATATTTAATTTCCCAGTTTTCTGAGATTATTTTACCCTAAATTAATAAATGGACTTGGCTGTGTCTGTGCCATCTTTATGTGTGCTTATTAAGATCTGTATTTTGACTCTAATACCTTTGAGTTATATCAGTTCTTGACTTCTTCCAAGAAAACTAAGGACTGCAACTTTTTCATCTATTTCAAACATCTCTGTCTCCCAACCAATTTACTGAGCTGTGTCTCTGAATAATATAAACATGATCATCAGAAAACTTCACTAGTACAGACATCGTTCATGGGATTTTCTTAATACCTTCTATGTGTAATTATCTGTGTGCAGATTTTATTTTCCCTGCTGTTTTATAAAATGCTTAAGGGCAAAAGTTAATGCCTTTTATATTGTTTTGTGTCTCATAAACTCGAGGAGCAACTGCCACGTAGTAATCTGTGTACTGAATGGTGCTGAGTGGAACTGAATTGATAAACTCGACATCTGAAACCCTGGTACTTCAGGCAGATGCTGGCCTGTCCTTCAGCGGAAATGAGCGACTGCGGCTTGTCTGCTGGAGGGACATTTTAGGGAAAAGGGTTTTCTCTTTAGCATACTGTAAAGAGCATAGTCTCTCCTGTCTTCCAGACATGCTGTCCTGCTAAAATGAAATATTTTTCCCTTTGGGCTTAAGGATCAGTGAAGATGCCCAATTGTAAGAAAGAGTTGACTGTTCTGAAGTCCTCCTGACCCTCCAGGCTCTGCTTTTCTCTGTAGAAAATCTTGAAAGATTCGAAGAGAAGTGAAATCGAGTATAGGAAGTCTGAGGATTTCGAGTCAGTCTTTTACCTGCTGAGCAGTTATTTTTGTTTTTACTGAGAAAAACCATTTGCTAGCAAGTGTTTGTTTGCTTAATCATAAAATTTTAATTGTTCTTAATATGTAAGTGTGAACAACCTTCGGCCCATTCATTCAGACACAAAGTCACCCTGTGTTGTCTGTCATACATATGTTGTTGATTCTGTCCTGCACCCAGGCAGGGGGATCAGGATCCATCCCTGGTGCATGGGTGGGCTTTTTGGATTCCAGTGCCTAGGGTGTGATACCTTGCACAGCCTTGGTTCAGTGGGGAGGGGCTTGGACATGCCTCAGTTGAGTGTGCCAGGTTCTGATGACTCTCCATGGGATACCTTGATTTGGAAAATGTGGGGAGGTGGGGGGGGGGTGTTGGGGAGAGGGGGGGGGGGGGTGGAAAGAAAGAGGAGGGGAATCTGTGGTTTGTATGTAAAATGAATAGGAAATTTCTTAATAAAAAAAAGCGGGGTGGGGGAGAAAGTGCAAGTATTTCCCCAAATGAGGAAATTAAAAAAAAAAAAAAAAGCTTTGCTCTGGGAGCCTTGGTCCTGATGTGCTATCTTAAACACAAAGCTAACATCTACCAATACATCATTTGTCATATTTAATATCTTCATTCTTCTTTTCTCTCTTTTCCTTATTTTGTAAAAAATATGTCTTTTATTGTGTATCTTCTCATTTAATATATTCTTTTTATAATTATTTGACTTTATGTCTATGGGAGCTTTGCCTGTACCACATGAGTACAGTACCACAGATATTGGAAGAGGGCATCAAATCCCCTGGAATTGAAGTCACAGATGGTTGTGAGCTGCTATGGAGGTACAGGGAATCAAAACTGGGTTTTCTGGAAAAGTAGCCAATGTCCTTAACTGCTGAGCCATCTTTCCATCCCCTTGAGTTAGTATAATTTTAAAGATTTTTTTTTAAAAAAAACTACATCACATTTCTATATAGTCAAAATAAACATTTTAGACCAATTTCCTTTTCTTTTTACAAACTTTATGCTTTTTAAAAACTTGTTTCAGTATTAATTATAAATAAAATCTGAATAACTGTATTTCATATAATCTATTACTACATGCCAATACTTTTTAAGGATGAGGGATGTAGTTCAGTGCTATAACACTTGTCTAGCATGTACAAGACCCTGGGTTTGATCCTTGACATTGAAAAAAAAGTTGATCTTATTTTAGCCATTACTTTCTGAGTCTAAAATTCTCAGTAAGATTGGGATTCATTCTGTACACATTACATACTTGTGTTGAACCAACATTTGCTCTCTGTTAGGATCACACACAGGTAGACTATTAAGAACATTTTGTTAAAGTTTTTTGACAGTTTTCTGATGATAGCATATTTGTAATTTCTGTGGGAAAGCCTATTATCATGTGTATTTATGAGTCCCAAAGCAGTGGATTCTGATTCAACTGATAGATCTGGGGTAGAGTTTAGACACAGATGTGTTTTATTACCATTTCAGGGCATTTTCATGAATAGTTGCCTTGATATGAAAGAGAAAGGTTTTATCCTGAAAAGTCTGATATTTAAATGAGTTTTAATTGCACTAATTTTCAATGTTGCCTTTAGTTCACATATAAAGCTTTAGAAATTAGGGCTAGCATTAGAAGGACATGAATTTATTCATAAATTATGACAAGAATTATAGAACATTCTTAGTATTTCTGACCTTGGTATGATTACAAATGTCTCCTTATGGGAATTTAGTGAAGTGAAAGTCTATGTATAGATGTATTAGTGAAAATATGTAATTAATTATATTATCAGTAAATATAAGTGAGAATAAAACATGGGAAGAAGAGTCGGGTTATGGGTTGAAATTTGAGGTTGCATGCTTGAGAGGCAGTTGCCTTCAAAAGTGACTAATATTAGCTTTGAAAATAAAATGGTCTAACACCAAAACAGCTAGGATGGTCAAAACACTTAGTAAAACATTATGCTGGAGGAGATGGGAATGGGGGGTGGGCTGGGGAAGGGGGGAGCTGGAGGAGGGAGGACAGGGGAATCCGTGGCTGATATGTAAAATTAAATTAAATTATAAAATAAATTTTTGAAAAGCAAAAAATAAACATTATGCTTGAACAAGCTCTCATTTTTTATTAATCAGGTGAATCTGCTTCTATTTTCAATTTGCCACTCTTCTAGAGAGGGAATCTTCTTTCCATCCAGTTCGTTCCTTTGGTCATAAAGAAAATGTACCAATGAGGTCATCTTCAGGTCCCTCTCAGAATGAACTGGGAAACCATCTCTCCACCATACTAATCAGAAGCAAACCAAGAACTGGACAAATGGGGAAGATCTTGTCCATGCCTTGCTTCTTGAAGAAAGGAAGCTAATTGTGATTATCAGAATGCTTGACACTCATCACTGTCCCCAAAGTCTACAAAAAGATATTCTTATCATCCATATCTCATGCCCATTTCTTGGCCCTACTGAGGCACCAAAAGAACCATTAGATGAATAACTTAACTTCTGCAGAGTTGGATTAAGAGACATAAGATGAATGTCCACACTGCAAAAGTAACATCCACTAAGACCATGACACCTCCCATCAGAGTCCATGCCAACATTTATTAATACCCAGTTTAATTTCATAAACCCCTTCTTTCTCTGAGTGTGTTTTATGAGCATGTTTTGCTCTCAGACTGGAAAAGTCTCATGAGGTATACATGAAATGATTCCTTTGACTATGAATCCCATTGAGAGAACCTGTCTTTGTATGAGAAATAAATCCCCTTCTTTATGTTCTATGCTGTTTACCTTGATTGAGACGCATCAGTCAGCTACCAGCCAACTCATATAATCCACGGCTAAAGAAAATCAGCCATTAGGAAGGGGGAAGTTTAGGATAAGTTGCCTATTTTAAATAAAATATAGAGAAAATTAGGCATTTTCAAACCACGCACCTTATCTTTTGTGTTGATAAGGATACTGTGTGCTGCTTTGTTTCATTGTGTGGTTTGTGTGTTGAT
>CABHPQ010135541.1:11364-26125 GCA_902168405.1 Peromyscus aztecus
AGGATACTGTGTGCTGCTTTGTTTCATTGTGTGGTTTGTGTGTTGATGAGGATACTGTGTGCTGCTTTGTTTCATTGTGTGGTTTGTGTGTTGATGAGGATACTGTGTGCTGCTTTGTTTCATTGTGTGGTTTTGCACTTGTTATCTCTTCTTAACGACCTCTCCTTTCTTGGCTCCCACATATCATATGAGGTCTGCCCTGTCTCTCCCCAGAGTTTTTGAAATAGGGGTGATTGCAGTAGGTGCTGGGAGCATTTTGAAAAGTCCCTATTTGCCAGAGAATAAGACTCATGGACATTTCAATTTGAAAACAACAGCTCTTCCTAAATTCTGTATTGCGAATGCTGCTTCCGGATTTGCTCTTCTTTCATGGTTCCCTGATTTGTCCATTTCAGAACTGTCGTTCACTGTAGTTTCTGTATTTTTATCTTACGTTTGTTTTGTTGGTACCTTTCTACAAGCCCTTTTTTAGGGGTGTGTATTATTTTATTTCCATGTAGAAAAAGATGAATCGGGGTACAAATGTCTTGCTTTGAGTGTCAGATGGTGCTTTAGTGTTGAAGATTATTCTGTTTTTCTTTCATTCATGATATTAGACATAGAGTTGGGATTCTGGTTTGAAGTGCATATATTTTTGCATTGTGTGCTGCTGTTAGTACTTAAAGAAGAGATCCCTTTATTCAAACAATAATTGAGTAGAAATATTTTTAAAAGACACATGTTGAGCTGACTAATTTTGCCTTCCCTGCCTCAAGAATGAGTTCCCCTCATCGAAACTGATATTTATAATGGGAAATGACAGCTGGGGAGAAATTTGGAACACTTCTGCATTGACTTTGTGATTCTAAAGAAAACTTATTTTTTATGGACTTTTCTGTAATCTCTTACTCTCTTTTTCTAGGAGCTAGGATCTGGGAAATTCTGATTCTTAATGTAAGCACTGAGACAATAAAATCTTTCTTTCTGATGAATAATTAGAGACCAGGTACCCATATTTTGCTCTGAACATTGTGGATCATAGTATCTGAGTTTAAATTATCCCATTAAAAAATTCTCAGATAAGCCTTCTGCTGTTGGATGGTCTGTATGTCAAATTGCTCTGATTGGTCAATAAGTAAAACACTGATTGGCCAGTGGCCAGGCAGGATGTATAGGCGGGACTAACAAGGAGGAGAAGAATTCTGGGAAGTGGAAGGCTGAGTCAGAGGGAGTCACTGCCAGCCGCAGCCATGGCAAGCAGCATGTGAAGATGCTGGTAAGCCACAAGCCACATGGCAAGGTATAGATTTATAGAAATGGATTAATTTAAGCTATAAGGACAGTTAGCAAGAAGCCTGCCATGGCCATACAGTTTGTAAGCAATATAAGTCTCTGTGTTTACTTGGTTGGGTCTGAGCAGCTGTGGGACTGGCAGGTGAGAGAGAATTGTCCTGACTGTGGGCCAGGTAGGAAAACTCTGGCTACAGCCTTCCCTTCACTAGAGTCTGAGAACTATTTATCATCAGTCCTTATTTCTGTATAGCTTGCAGTACCTAACCTTCAAACTCAGATACTTTCTTCTTTTTATGTTTGGAACATTCCCTGAGAGTAATCTTAAAAACAAGTGTGTTCATCATCCCTGCATCACTATATCCGAATAGCCATGATAATCAGCTTATAAAGAGTAAGGCTTTAATTTGCATCACAGTTTGGAAGATTTCTTTCCATAATTGATTGGTTTCATCACTTTGAGCATGCAGCGCATCATAGCATGAGTTCTTAGTAAAGTAAAATCACTCATCTCATAGCCCTAGCCAGAAAGGCAAAAGAGAGAGAAAACTGGGTTCCTTGTTCAGCTTCAAGAGCAGTGCCCACTATGATGAATGTAAGAATCCCCCATAAATTATTGGGAGCTGAATTTAGGGCCTCATATAACCTAGGCAAGCACTCCATCACGGAGCTACAGGATACATAAGACTCAAACTACATAAACACCATCACATTGTATAGTTTACAACTGAACATTAAGTTTCTACTGGTATATCCTTCTGTTCCTTTTGTCTCAACAGTGTCCATTATGTTTTATAACCTGCCTACAAACTTAGCCACTGGAGGGCTGAGACAGAAGCAATCGATTCTTAAGACTCTTCTCTACCTGGACACCTAGCTCCCATGTGTCTTTCATTTATTATTATTTTTTTCAGCCTTACATAAGTATAAGTTCAAGCTAACTTTGTTGTAATAAGCTCCATGAAAATTTACAGAGAATGCTATATGTCACAGAAAGCACTCTCCAGTTTCTCAAGCTGCACAAGTTGTTCCTGGCCTATGAAACTAGCTGTTCCATTAGATTAGCCTTCACCACACCCTGCTGCCTTTCCAGGGTGTTTATAATAGTCACCCTCACTAGACTATGGGTGTCTCAGGAGCAGGAGTCTTATATGAATTGAATTGCAGTTTGGGACCATAGAAACAATCAAGCACAAGATAAATACTTGTTGCATTGAGAGGGCTTGAGAAAACCTCAGATCCGGCCAGACAGTGGCTTTGATACCAGATCTACTCTTTTGGTCATTTTCCTCTCAATTCTTGTCTTTGCTGTTGGATAATAACTTAGTGTATTAGGAATAGAAAAGCTCAAGAACATTTTGCTCTCTGACTAGATGAAAATTACTTTAATGTTTCAAAAGAGCTCCTATGTTCTTTTGACTTAATGAAAGTCTATGATTTAAAATAAACTAATTTTTGTTGAAGTTTAGTTTTCAATCTTAGCAAAACAAAATGTGTGTGTGTTTCTTTTTTTTTTTAAGCTATAGTCAAGCCTCTGGCCTAACAATAGCAATCATTTTCTTTTCACTCACTAAATTACAGAACAATGACATAATTTGTCCTGGAAGTTCATTGTTCTCAAAAAATCCCATGTTTGGCTTTACAATAGAAACTTTATAAAGAAATCACATAAGACTACTTACAGTTAAGGTTGCACTATAGCTATGTACATCTGTGCATCGTCAAAACAAGATCCTCTAAGATAGCATAAGCTTAAATAACAAAAAGAATACAGTTGCAAAAGTACATTGGAATTGAATATATTTTCATAGAGTCTATGGATCATAGACACATTAAGGGAAGTTCAAAAGGAAGTCAATGAAAAAATTTTAACAATATAGAAAAGAAAAGCACATTGCCTTCTTCTGCTTCAGTGTCGACATGATACCCCTGCCTGGGAAAGTCCCAGGAGAGGACTCTTCTCATGCCGAAGACCAGTTTACCATCCCAGCATCTGTGTCAAGCATCTTACAACTACCTGAAGCACTAGTTCCAGAGGATCACAGGACCTGTTCTGGCCGGCTTGGCTACTGGCCCTCATAAGCACACCATCTCCCAGAGTCATGTATTTATATAATTGAAATAATAAAAATTAAAAATAAATCTTTAAAATCAATCAGATGTTCTATGATTTAGGTATAGTTTAATTATTAAAACCAACAAATATCTGAATTAACTTTTCTTAGTTGACTTTTTATATAATTATTGTTGCAGGGAAACTGGTATAGATTTTGAAAGAAAATGTGATAAAATATATGGAAATACTAATTATTCATATTGTTATAGCTTGTTATCTAAAGTCTTGTCCTAAAATGCGCTCAAAGATGGGAAAATATTTGGTAAACACACTAGTTTGAGATTTAAAGAGAAAGTTCAATAGTTGAGTAATGTTATTACCTGATTTAGAGCTTGTGAACCCTAGAGGAATTTTAAAATATACTTTCTAGATACTTAAAAAAATTGTTGTGATTCTCTAGAGTCCACCTGGATATATGTTCTGACCCCATGTTAAGGAAATGTCTCTTCACAAAACCCGGAGACCGTTATAGAAAATCACAAACCCATCAAAATGCAGAGCTATGAATCACAGGCCAACCAATCGGCAATGCAACTGCCACTCAGGGATCACTGGCAAAAAGGAGACGAGCTGTTGTAAGGGCCAGTGGAACAAGGAATTTGCTGTGAGATTGTGTCTTTGAGAAATGTCAGAGGCCACGCCCTTAGTCACTTGCTGTTCTTAAGCTAGGGTTGGGGCCTCTGGAACTGTCCCCTTTTCATGCTAATATGTCTAGTGTTGTCCTTGTCAGGTTATGTTCAGGCAGCTATATTGGTGAGACTTCGTGGGCGTGGCTTCTGCAAGGGTGGAGGGAAAGAGAGCTTAGGGGAGCGGGAGATCCCAGCTGGATCAAGAACAGAGAGGGAGAACAAGGAATAAGAGACCATGATAAATGAAGACCACATGAGAATAGGAAGAAGCAAAGTGCTAGAGAGGCCCACAGAAATCCACAGATACCTCCATAATAGACTACTGGCAATGGTCGAGAGAAAGCCCAAGCTGACCTAGTCTGGTGATAGGATGGCCAAACACCCTAATTGTCGTGCTAGAAACCTCATCCAATGACTGAGGGAACCGGATGCAGAGATCCATGGCCAGGCCTCAGGTGGAGCTCCAGGAGTCCAATTGGGGAGAAAGAGGAGGGTTTGTATGAGCGAGAATTGTTGAGACCAAGGTTGGAAAAAGCACAGGGATGAATAGTCAAACGAATGGAAACACATGAACTATGAACCAATAGCTGAGGAGCCCCCAACTGGATCAGGCCCTCTGGATAAGTGAGACAGTTGATTAGTTTGATCTGTTTGGGAGGCATCCAGGCAGTGGGACCAGGACCATCCAGGCAGTGGGACCAGGACCTGTCCTCAGTGCATGTGCTGGCTGTTTGGAACCTGGGGCTTATACAGGGACGCTTGGCTCAGCCTGGCAGGAGGGGACTGGACCTGCCTGGACTGAATCTACCAAGTTGAACTCAATCCTCAGGGGAGTCTTCTCCCTGCAGGAGATGGGAATGGGGGGTGGACTGGAGGGAAGGGGAGGCAGGAGGGGAGAGAACAAGGGAATTTGTGGCTGATATGTAAAATTAAATTAAATTATAAAATAAAATAAAAAAATAAAAGCAAAAAAATTGAAGGCATTCTATAAAGCCATTATCAGAAACACAAAATAATCAAAAAGGATTCTAATTATTAGACTGAGTATTTAATAAACTATAGTGAGCATAGAAAGTTATCTAACAGAGGATAATATGAAATATGCAAGATAGATAGTACATACTAAAGTGTATATTGTAAAGAACTTCAAAAAAGAATCATAGAAATAAAAAGGCCTCCAGCAAAATCAAATACGGTCTATGGCAGACCCCAAAACAGGCTTAACAGAAAAAAGAAAATTAATTAAGAACAACAATAATTAATTTTAAAAAAGCTATACAGTTTTCAGGAATTATAGGAGTCTGAGAAGCTTTTGTTATCTAAAGTTTGAAAGAAGAAACATCAATGGAAATACATACACAAAATAGGAGGGGAGTGGACCTGCCTGGACTGAATCTGCCAAGTTGAACTCAATCCTCAGGGGAGTCTTTGCCATGGAAGAGATGGGAATGGGGAGTGGGCTGGGGGAAGGCTGGGGGAGGGCGGCAGGAGGGGGATTCTGTGGCTGATATGTAAAATTAAATTAAATTATAAAATAAAATAAAAGAAAAAATAAAATAATCACACAGAGGCTTAATATTATTTATAACTGCTTGGCCATTAGCTCAGGCTCATTACTGACTAGCTCTTACACTTATATTAACCCATAATTCTTATCTACGTTAAGCCATGTGACTTGGTGTCTTTTCTCAGTTCTGCTTTGACATCTTGCTTCCTCTGTGTCTGGCTGGCGACTCCTGACTTCTTCCTTCCTCTTCCTGTCTCTCTCCTGGATTTCCTGCCTGGCAACAACCTGACTTGCTGTAGTCCAGAGCAGCTTCTTTATTAATCAATCAGAGTAACACATATTCACAGAGTACAGAAAGACATCCCCTGGAAGTGAGGTCCTGGGGGATGAGTGGGTTTGGGAGATGGATATCCTAACTGTCATCATAGAGCCTTTATCCAGTAACTGATGGAAGCAGATGCAGAGATCCACAGCCAAGCACCAGGTCGAGCTCTGAGAGTCCAATCAAAGAGAGGGAAGAGGGATTATATGAGCAAGGGGAGTCAAGATCATGATAGAGAAATCTACAGAGACAACTGAACCAAGCTCATAGGAACTCATGCAAGTGAGAGAAGGAATGAGAGAGGGATCTGTGGTTGGTATGTAAAATGAATAAAAAATTTTCTTAAATAAAAAAATGTATATAATAAAAACTTTAAAACTATTTGAAAATACAATGAATTAATCTTTTTTGAAAATAGTGTTCACTGAGTTTTTAGTCATGGTTATGCTAAGAAGTAAATGTCCATTAATTACCTTGTTAAGCGATGGACCTCAATTGGGTGATTAATCATTTAGACTTAGTAAATCCAGGGACATTACAGAGCAAATCAATAAAGCTTCCTGATATGCAAGCCCTACATTAAGCTCTGTGAAGTGTTTGCAAGTATGAAATGCTCACCCATGTAGGAACTTACAACTCACAGGGACCTCTATGTTGCTTTTCCATTGCATTATGTCTTGGAAAATGATGTCAGGCTCATCCAGACTTCTCCTCAAAGAGTAGGTGGAGTGGAATAAGAAATAATTTAGCTATCATGTCATTTTTTAAATGGAAGTAAAAAGCTTTCTCTTAGCAATAATGATTTCTTATCATGACTTTTTTTAAATGGAAGTAATATGCTTTCTCTTAGCAATAATGATTTCTTATTATCACTTGCTTATGTCTATCAGTCTGTCTATCTGCACATAAGAGCTATTGAAATGGCTTCTAAATTGCATATATCATCACAATTTTGAGAATACAGAAGCTGTATTGCAGCGTTTCCATATACAGTCCTTGATTCTGTATGCACTCCTCTAATGAGACTAGTTCTCTGACACTTAGCCATTGTAACTCCATCTTGCAGGATGCCACCTGTCAGGTACTGTACTCTCCAGATTTAACAAAATAAGTCATCCTTTGCATACTTGTTACTGATGGAGTTTTAAGAGGATAGTTGTTGGATTTCTTCTTGTCTCCTACAAATGTATGTGAAATCAAATTTAAAATATCTCATGAACATAAGAAGACAGGTCCACAGAGATACATTTCCATTTCTTCTGATTATTGAATTGATGGAACATCACACATCTGAATTCACTTTGATTCACGCCATGCAATATTTCTCAAATAGTGGCACTGTTCTATCTAGAGGTTGCTCTGTTTTTCAGTGTTAGGTTTCTGTGGCAGGATCATACAAGTATTTGCTATGTGTCCACTTTTATGTTCCTAACTCTCCTTTAGCACAGAAGCTTCATTGTGAGGAGATTTTTTTTTCAGTAGTCTTGAGGCCTTGTAGCTTTCTGCTGGTATGGCTCATCTTGGAGCACTGTTTGTTTTCTTCTTGTAAATCCTAGAATCCAGCTGTGACTCTGGCACTCTTATTTTTCATTGTGCTTTGTTTGCACCTATTAGTAAGGTTTACTTCCACTCATGAAGAACTACAAAAATCTTCATGGGAACACTAAAGAGAGAGAAGGACACCACAGATATTGTAACTGTACCCCAAAGTAAACTTCAGTTTATCTATCTCATACTTATTGTCAGGTGCATATCAGTGTATAATACCCCTGAATACATGTTTCAGGTCCGTTTTTTAAGTCTTCCTTGCTAATAGAAACATAATATTTTGACTAAAAAATAAAATATTTTTAACTTGGCCGAGGAAAGCTATGATTTCATATCATTTGCTTTGATTTTCTCATTCATTCTACAATACTGATTGACAAATTTCAGAAAAAACAGAAAGCTGGAGAAGTATGGATTATGAATTTACTTAAGCAAAATGAAAGTGGTCCCAGGACGACTTCACATGATTGTATGGTAGGAATCTTTAAGTGCTTGCTCGCTCAGTGTGTGAGATCACAGGCACCAGAATTTAGACAGATGGTGAGAGGCACAGTGAGTGTGTTCCTTGATATAAAGTATGACTATGGATACTCCCTGAGTTATAGAAGAGAAAGAACAATGGAGGTCAGAGAAGCAAGTGTTATGCGCTCATAGAAAGGCAATGACTCAGAAAGCTATATTGACCTTGATGTTAGTTAGCAAATCACAGGCTGACTCTGAGACTCTGGTAGAAGCAGCAAGCATGGCGGCCAGGAGACGCATCTACATGAGGAACGACACGTGTCCTTTGCGTGGCAATCATAATTGAAGATGGGATGTTTGTGAGTCAGGGTAAAGGGGATGTCCTGATGGAGTCAAGAAGATAGGTAAGGGTTTTAGACTCTGATTTTATGTGTCTCAGACTGGTGGAGTTGAGTAAAACCCAGGCTACCCTAGTAAAATTATACCATCGTTAGGAAAGTATAAGTGAAAATATCTTTGTGCTTCATGTTTTGTGGACACAATCTATATTAACACTAAAACATTTACATTTCATTACTTTGAGATTCCCCTTAGCGTTGTATAGGTTTAATTTTTTTTCTCAGAGTTTTTCCCATTTATATTCAAGGAAGTTTGTTACCTGTTCTTAAAAGCATACACCAACAAGGAAGCTTCTGGAAATAACTGACCAAAGATCCCATGCTAGACCTTCCATGAGTAACTGCTCATCCAGGTGGAATGGTGTTCAGTTGACCACTGGGCCGAGCATTCCTCAGACTCATACTGGCATAGATTTACAAGTGATGATTGGATGGAAGCAGTGACTTACTGTTCCACCTCATCTTCTAAGTTCCCACCAAGCCCTATTGAACAGCTGTGCAGAGTTGGCATCTAACCTGTCCATTACAAGAGCAAGTACTTCTATTCTATCCAATGCCTCCTTTCATATTAAAGATCAGACTAAGACTGTAGGGTCACAAGAAAACATAAAATCACCCGATTATTCTTTCTAAGCATGTTTCTTAGCTATTTAAACTCAAAACCACTCATGTTTTCTAAACATGAATAACAGTGCCTTCACCAAAAGCACTCCTAGCCTCTTTATTGATGTACATCTTAATACAAAACAAGACAAGCCAGAACGAGAGACTTGTGCCATTAGAATTTAGGAAAGTCTTTGTGTGATTGACAACATTAATGCTTTCAAACCCAAAGCAGGTTCCAAAAGTTAAATGAAATTAACTTTAACCATCTGATGAGTCTCATACCAGATCTGATTCCTCACAGCATTTATAAGTGGACTTTATAAACCTAAACTTCTCTCACTGGTTTCCTTAAATTTTATCCTAGAAAGTATTTTCAACCTATCATGAATGCCATTAAAAGTTTTTTTAATCTAATTTTCTGTTTAGCCTCCTAGAATTAATCCTACTATATGAATTAAACAAGGTTTCCATAGTTGTTACTGGGCTAAGAAAATTTTTGGTATGACTAGCCACAAATCTTTATCATTTTTTATTTTTTTTAAGCCATAGTATTCACATGAACTACTTTTGAACTAGTCAGATTTTCATCAAAGCATGATTAGTTTGGGATTCCTGTCACAGTTTTTGATCATAATATTAGGTATTTCGGGGGATTTTTGTGGATATACAGAGGTAATCAAGTAATCATTTTTCTTATTATATAGCCCCTTTATTTTTAATAGTTAAGATAAATTCTTGAAAGAGAAAGTCTAGAGTTAAACAATAATTTATATGGGAAGCAATTAGCATACTATTTTTTAAATAAAGCTAATATCTGTAAGGTTTTAAATGATTCAGTACAAAATTAAGATGGTTTAATACTTCATTTAAAGCAAATTCCAGAAGATTCTGTATGTGTGCATAATATTTGACATTGTCAACATTTTAAGGGAGAAAGCAATTGCTTCAAGTCATTTAAAAATATCAAAAGCTCTCTCCCTCCCTCTCTCTCCTACCCTCCCTCTGTCTCCCTTCCTCCCTCCCTCTATCTCTTACACACACACACACACACACACACACACACACACACACACACACACCACTATGAAGAAGTTAATATTACCAGATATGTTTTGAAGCTCTGCGATTATCTATTATTATTAGTAGTAGTAGATTATTAATTAGTAGAACTCTAACCACAAAGCTGCTAAGTAGAAACATGCTAGCACTTTATTACGTATCATTGAATATCACTCACATTTGCTGTTAAAAATCAAACTACTTCAAAATGATTTCCAACTACATACTCATGATGTGAAAACTCTAAGGGAGGCTGTAGGGTGCTTATCACTTTCAAGTTGACATTATAGGTATTTGGAGGCAATGGCATGCTTAAAATCAGATAGTGCAGGGATTGAAAGACCTCAAATGTCCTGATGGAGATGCAGATGGAACCTAGAACTCCAGGCTATTCACCTATGAAGGTTAAGAAAATGGAGTGATATCATCTCCACCTATAATAAAAGGCCATAACCAACACCTCTACTATAAAAAGGCAGGATGTTAAGAGACCCATAAGAAATTTTTGCTTATAACTAATGATGGATTATATGTAAAGTATTTTGATGCTTAGGTTTGAAGATTTGTGGGCAGCCACTGGGAAATGTGATTTGACAGGAAAAGTATGTTTTAATAGCAGTTGACAGAGTGGGGGAATTTGTTAAAGATTTCCAGTAAGATTGACTGATTTATTTGATTTCTGTTTTTTTTGTTTATAACATTTCTTCTTCCTGGGTATGGGACAGGGCAGAATGGGAGACCTGCTGGCTAGAAGTTACCTGGAGAGATAGAGAAATTACAACACTGACTACCCATTTAGTCTTGCTCTTGAAAAAGGAGATTCTGGAATCTAAGTTCTAAGCTGGCTAAGAAGAATTCAGTTTTTAAGACTTACCTCAAGGGAGAATGAGGGTTGAGGGAGGAGGCAGAAGATCAGCATGAAACTTTGATTCTGAATCTCTTGAGAGTTTTAATTTTGGGTAATATTTCATGAAACCAACACTTTGAAAGCATTTTTTAAGATATGGAGAGGGGGGATAAGCCTTAACACAACTGGCTAACACCATTTGTGAGTTTCTTGATTGTGCTATGATTATTTTCTGTGCCTTTTTATACTTTCACCATACTAGAGTAGATTTATATAGGACATTCATTCTGACCTGTAATTGCATCTGCCATTGTGTTTGTTCTTCTCAGTCCTCCAATCACATCTCATTAAGCTAGGCTTAGATTGATTTTTCTCTCAGCCATCCCTTTCCTAGTTACTCCAGCTCTGTTACTGAGAATAGCATAATGTAGACAGTGAAAGTGGAAACCATGATGGATACCACTGGTTTTAATTCTGTTATCTAAGCCACTCTCAAATCTATTGTGCTGATTCCATCTGCACAGTTTGAGTCTTTATGCACCTTTTTCTTGCTTTTACTCAAGTACTCACTATATTAAATTCACAAACGAAAAAATCGAGGTCTTCGTAACCTTAACATCCCCCAAACCAAATCATCATCATGATGTAGTACTTCATTTTCAGAATGTCATGTTTGTCAAGCTGCCTCTTTGGTTGGGAGCCTCATTACCTATTAGATAAAGCCTGCATCCCATGCTGTGAAGATCCACCTAGACCCAGGGTTCAGCATCTTTCTATTTTACTTTTCAAGCTGTTCTCTACTGTTCTTCAACTTTTGACCTCACTCTAAACTAGCTTGTCTCCACAAGACATGTGATTCATACCCATCCTCATTCTAAACCTTCAAAACAGTTTTTCTCTCTCAGAATAGTGATTCCACTATTCCACCAGCCCCAGCCTTGCATATTCTTTGGAAGATACTTAGAAAACTTCAATAAGATGAACATTTGTTATTTCTCACTGATTTAGGTATTAACAATTTCTGTTAAATTTACCCCTTTGTTCTATGCATATTCTACAACCATACTGCTTTTTACTGTAGTGTCTTGTAACTTTTAAAAAATGAAATATGCAAAAACAATAATTCATGAACTTCTCTTTGTTGAACAAATGGAAAGTTGCTAAGGCCCTGAACTTAGCTTAACTCTGGAACTAGTAGTTCCCTGACCCCTGTCCTTGATGACTCAGCAACAACTGCAGTACTTTTCCACTTCCATTTGTGCATGCTCCTGCTTGTCTTACATAAACTGCCGTCCCAGCTTGACTCACCACTGTCTCTGGTTCCAGCTCGGAGGGAGCCATTTTGTGATTATAAATCTTTCGAGTGAGACTTTGCTGTGTGGTATGAATCTCTGGTAAATCTCCCACTCTCCCAAAAAGCCTGAGTATCCTTTCACTCTTACTGAAACATTCCATAAAATAATACAGTTATTGAACTATATAGTTATGAAGGATTGCATCTAGTTAGTCTGGAATAACTAAGAATTGAACAAAATAAAATAATTTATTAGCATAGTGTCACAATAGCTGAATAGTAGAACTTGGCAGGCTATACAGTCTCACGTCTATGTGTTGAAAAGAAATTAAGACACAGAAAAACCTAGGTGCTTCAATGTGTCCCTTGGGGACACAGATCACCTGCACACACACACACACACACACACACGGTATAAAATCATAGGCACATGACCAGAAGTCTTTAAAGTGAGAGATTTTCTTCCCATGGCAGTAAACTGGAAGCAGTAGACTGAGCATGATTATCTTTGCAAGAGACGTGTCCGGGAAAGGTACAATGGTATGAAGAATTTGAAAGATTCAACTCCTCTGGTGCTTTTCCAGTTGAAATAACAGCTTAAGGAAGATCCAGGTAATTCATGCAGGATACAGATCTTTTCATGGAGAAGTCATTGTTTGGTTTTTACTTTCCACATACAACCTTTATTCTTTGTGAATCCTGAAACACAGCCATTTGATTTTAGAAGAAAGAAAACTGTATTCACATTGCAGCGTAATTTCCCATACTATCAAAGTAAGTAGGACCCAAAACAATTTAGGAAACTTTCACATAAGCATAAGGTGATTCAGAAACTTTACAGACTTTAAAAATAGCCCAGGCCTAAGAACTGAGCATTTTTCATCCATATCTTTGTAATGATTTAGCTTTGTAATGATTAAGCTATCCAGGAATTGGAATGCAGGTCTCTGACAACTATTTTGGTGCAGTCATTCTTGAGAAGGCACCTGTAAGTTACGGCTATAGGCAATGTGCTCTGTCCCCCTACAGCTCCACTTAGTCTTTCTTGGAAGCCCCTCCCTACAATATGATATTCCCACCTGACTCCCTGGGACAGACACTGACTTTATATTTTCAGTTAATTCTGTTTCATTGCTAAAACATCATCTCAAGAAACTCATGACCACAGAGACATAATGGGGTTCTCTCTACCCTTAACTATTCATAAGTTGAAGTTGTAACATCTGAATGCTTTAGAAAATGATTGAGTTTGGAGATAGAATTTTTGAAGATGTAATTAGGTTTAAAAGATGTTATTATGGTATGTGCCAATCCAATATGATCGTAAGAGAGAGGGATTAAGTAAAAACACATACAGAAAGAGGATGCAATGAAGACACAGGAAGAAAGCAGCCATCTCATAGCAAAAGAAAGAAGTCTCAGGACATAGCAGAACTCCTCACACCTTGACATTTTTAGGTCTACCTTCCAAAACTAAGAGAAACAAATGTTTGTCATTTAAGCCACAGTATACTATGCTTAGCTACAGCAGCTCTAGCAAACTGATAAGAACTTTCTCCTGACACATTTATGGTTCTAAGTTTCCAAACAAGTTTAATACTCCAGTGGCCTAAATAGAAGAAGTTTGACTAGTAACCGGTTAATAAGCATGTCACTTGTTCTTTAGTTTTCAAAGTGAAAAGCAATTGTTAAGTATATGGTCACATCTTTGTGCAAAAACAATAAAAATAAGGTCTTACATATATCGACATGTCATGCTTCTAAGACAAGCTTTTATTTGAGATAGATCTGTTACTGTGTTCAGTTCTTACCATGATTTGAAATGAACATTATTATTAGTTAGTTTACTGATAACTGAGGCAGAGAGAACATGATTGGCCGACCCACAAAGATAAGATAGAGTTGATTACTAAGCTCACCACTGCAAACGTTAAGAGGCAGATGATGTTCCCCAATAATGCCAGAGTTGGAGGCAGTGCTTAACCGTGTTTAGCAGGATGATGGTGGCACATGTCTTTAATCCGAGCATTCAGGAAGTAGAGGAAGGTGGATGTTTGAGGTCAGACTGGTTTTACAGAGCAAGTTATAGGATAGCTGGGGAAACACAGGACAATCCTTTC
The DNA here is from genome assembly GCA_902168405.1 of Peromyscus aztecus. Lineage (NCBI taxonomy): Eukaryota > Metazoa > Chordata > Mammalia > Rodentia > Cricetidae > Peromyscus > Peromyscus aztecus. The sequence continues at coordinate 25,542 of CABHPQ010135541.1, forward strand.
TCAAAAACTTAAAAAAAAATAAGAAAAAGAAAGAAAAAAATAGTTAAATCTATTAACCTTTTCAACATGAAAAAAGTAAGAGAAAGAAAACTGAAGAGCTATAGTGCTTGTTTAAGAAGCATATTGTAGCAGGAATCTTAACAGTTCTTATTAACAAAATCAAACCTGAACCAGGTATTGGGGTGAACACTGGAAGGTCAGAGAGACAGAACGAGCCACAACTATCTCACCTCGCCGGATCCTCAGCTGGTCTTGTTTCCTCAGACTGGAGGTCTCTGAGTCTTCATCTAAAATGGGTCTCAGCTGAACTGCTGCTAGAAGCCTGAATGCTTCTCCAGGGCAAATGCCTCTCCAGGGCAAATGCCTCTCCTGGCCAAATGCCTCTCCTGGGCAAATGCCTCTCCTGGGCAAATGCCTCTAGTTTCTGGTCCTCACGCCTTATATACCTTTCTGCTTTCTACCACCACTCCCTGGGATTGAAGACTTGCTTTCTGGGATTAAAGGCGTGGGTCACCATGCTTGGGTGTATCCTTGAACACATGAATTTCTGCCTCTGGAATGCCAGGATTAAAGGCGTGTGCTAC
>CABHPQ010135542.1:0-38524 GCA_902168405.1 Peromyscus aztecus
TTTTTTTTTTTCTTTTATGTGAGTGTTTTTGCCTGCATGTATGTAAGTGCACTATGTGCGTGCAGTGTCTGGGGAGGTCAGAACAGGGCATCTAATCCTCTGGAACTGGAGTTACAGACAAGACAGTTGTGAGCCTCCTTGTGGGAGCTAGGAGTTGAACCCAGGTCATCTGTAAGAGCAGCAAGTGCTTTTAAAACTGCTGAATCCCAGACACTTATTTTAAATGATGTGTATGTGTCCGTGTCTGTGTGCTGGCATTGTGCATGTGAGTGCAAGTGCCCACAGAAGCCAGAAGGGGGCGTCAGATCCTTTGGAGCTGGAGTTATAGGTTACAGGCAGTTATCAGCCACCCAGTGTGGGTGCTGGGGACTGAACTAAGGTCTTTCATAAGAGCAACACACACTCTTAACTGCTGAGCCATGTACCCTATCCCTTAAGGTTTTTATAATATAAGTCAGTTGCCTGGTGGGATTGTTAGCTAAAAGCAGAGGCCATGATGGGCTGAATGGGTAGATATAACACAGAGAGGATGAGGAAGAGATCTTAGTCCAGACCTCCCTGCTGGAAGGCCATGCACCATGATCTGAGATGGCCTTTGAGAGACAGGAGAAGAGGTTCAGGCTAGCCTTAGTGAAGGAGCTCCACATTTTGCTTCAGCTGAAGCTGGGGGCTCAGTAGCCTGGAAAGAGTTAGAAAAGGCAGGAAGAGCTCTTCTTACTCCAGGGTGGGCTGTCCTGGTGGGAGTCTGCGTAAACACCCTCTCTGTATGTTCTGCCTAGGGGCCTTAAGCCAGGTTACTCTAGGAGCATCATTTGTGCTTGCCGGGATCCTTTACCCAGTGGAAGCTGGCAGCTGTGGGCATCTTGAGCAGCATGCATCTACTTCTCTCCCCTGGCCCCAGACACTGTTCTCCAGAATCTGTGATGAGGTCTAACTTGGCTTCAGAATCTCTCTGGAGAAGAGGCTGGGGTGAGGTTGCTCCCCTCAGTGCTAATTCCTCACATCTGGATGGAGCTGTGCTCTGAGCTCATCCAGGCCTCCTGGGAACTCATCTGACAGAAAGCTTGGAGCGCAGCCCTAATGACTGTCCTGCGTGACTAGCTCCCTCCCTGCAGAGAACCTCAGCACAGCTCTGCTTGGACACACCCTGAAGACCCTTCTCAGCCTACACCCCCAGCCATTAACTTTCTGGCCTCCTCTATCATGCTGGGTGGGGTTGACCTGAGGCTCCTTGTCCCAGACATAGCTGGAGTGGGAGTCTGTCAGTCTTTCAGAATTTGTCTGAGGCCTCAGAGGACAGAGCTAGGCTGAGTGTGTGTGTGTGTGTGTGTGTGTGTGTGTGTGTGTGTGTGTGTGACAGAAACTGGGCTCTCTTTCCTTTCTCTCTCTCTCTGGCTGTCAGGAAGCTCATCCAGTAAGGGTGGAAAGGCCAGAGGACCGTTGTGTTATCTCACTGGACCTTGAGCCAAGGCTGTGGACGCTCCCTCCCTTGCTCCCTCTGCTCTCCCTCCTCTGCCAATGGATTTCCTAGGGTATGGAGTTGTTTTCTTTGGCCTGGCTCCTGCTTGAAGCCTTGTTTGTACCCTGGATGGTGGCCATGGGTGAAGCAGGATCCTGTGGTGAGGGGAGCCCAGGGACCAGGAGAGATGCTGGGCTGGCTGACCTAACTAAAGAGGCTTGGCCAATCAGTCTTGTCCTCTATATGGCCCCGCCCAGTCACAGCCCTTCCAAGGCAAACTGAAGTACCCAGGACTCACACAGTGAGAAAGTATCCACACTCATCATCAAAGCCATATTCTATTTTTTACCAGCAACACTGGCCACTTGGGGTTAATGATATTTGACCACACTCAGTATAATAGAATAATAAACTTCACCACATCCAGTACTTGTATAAATATTTGTGATGCGTTCAAAACCACCAGTGATTTTGATTCTTAAAGAGAAGCAGAACCGTGTATTTCAAAAAGATTGTATGAGAAACTACATGGAGCTGCTCTGACTGAAACAGGCCAAGGATCCCGGAGCCCTTTAAGAGAAGGCTAGATTCCAAGAAACTTTTGTTTTGTTTGTTTTTGCTTAAGGAGAGGCACACTCTATCTCCCCCTCTTATTCTGAGACTTTTTCCAGAAGTGGATTGGCAGACTCCTGGGGCACTGGGAAAGTTATCCCTGTCCTTCCCACACTTTTCCTTTGGGGCTGAGTTAGTGTTTTACTTAGGATGTAAGTGAAGCTGCTGTAATGAAGAGTCCCTGTAAGTCACCACCTCCTATTTCTCCCTCCTGTGTCTGTTCAAAGCTAGACTGGCTGACAGTCAGCCTCGGAGGCAGCTTTGGATTCTGTTTTACTACCCTGTATTTTTTAAACCACTAATTAGAATAAACTAACCCTTCCCAAACCCCAGGATGCTGAGGCCTCAAACCCACCCAGGATAAACCTTGAGGCACAGTCCACAGGATGCTCTTTGTCTCTCACTCAGCTTCCTCGGGTTGAGTGAGAGATCGGTCTGTCCTGCCCTGTCTCCTTTGCAGGGTTGCGATGATGTCACACCTGAAGATGCCTATGAGCCATAGGGTAGATGCCACACATGGGCTAGGGTGGCTAGTCTTTGTCAATTTGATACAAACTACAGTCACCTGGGGGAGAAGGAACCTCAACTGAGGAACTGACCCTTTTGCTGCACTCCACAAAAATATATATGAAGTAGGAATTCGGCTGATTATGACAAAGCTAGACCTGGAGCAGTTAAGAACTCTTCCAGAGGATGAGGCCAAGGCTCAAGGAGTCTTGGTGATACTGCCTTTTGATTATTAGCCGTTTCCTGCTATGAATTTCTCATGTGCTATTGTAGCTTTTCCATCATTCACTGGGCACAATTTCCCCTATGCAATTAAAGTATTTGTATAACTTACTCCAACTGTGCAACAACAGACGCAGTCAAAACCCCTAATTCCAGGCCTTTCTGTAATTATCGTCATTAGCAGCATCCGGCCAGGACCATCCCGGGACGGACGGAAGTATCTTATCAGAGACACTCCACAGATTCTCTAAGAACAGACTTAGGCATCCAGACCATCTGTTTGAGAAGGCCTGGCGGATGTGCTAATTAAGCTTAACTTTCTCCTTTCCAAAGTCTTACCTCTAGTTTTAGATCCACCCTTAACAATGAACTCAGAACTAAAGGGTTCCTACTTTACAGGTACATCCAGCTGTGATGGAAGTTGCCTAGCCAAGTTGCCTAGCGACCGAGCACACTTCCTCCGCCCTGCCAGAAAACAGTGGGGGCAGAGATAGCTTGGAGAGATAAGGACCAAAGGGATAAAAGGCAGCTTTATGTTCAGAGACAGGGTGGAGAAGAAAAAGAGAATGGAAGAACTAGATGGGTAAGAACTGGAGGGGAACGAACTGAGATGGGAAGAACTAGATGGGGAAGAATTAGATTAGAGGAGAGCTAGATTGAAGGACTAGAAGAGAGAACTGGAAAGATGAGGTGGAAGATGAGGAAGAGCCAGGTGAGAAAGAACAAGATGAGGAAGAACAGATGAGAGAGAAGGAGATGGGAGAGGAGCTAAGATGGGAAAGAACTAGATGAAGGACTTAAGATAGCACTTAAAGGGGACAGCCGACAAATGTAGAGAGAAATCAGGCAAGAAAGGAGCTAGGCATGAGAGCAGAACTGAAGCTGTGTAGAGAGAGAACTGACTCAGAAGAATAAAGTGAATGGACTAAAGAATTTCATATACGTAGATTCACTTCTTACCATCTAAGATGAGATGATCAGCTGGCTGTAGATTCTTCCATGAACCCTGGGAGAGGGCTATTGAGGGGCTGGACCCCAATAGTCCCCATTACCCTTTTGGATTAGCCTGTGGCAAGTCTGGCGTTTTCTTGATTAATGATGATATGGGAGGGCTTGGTCTCCACAGGCAGTGCCACCCTTGGGCTGGTGGTCCTGGGTTCTATAAGAAGGCAGGCTGAGCAAGCCATGGAAAACAACGAGCCAGTAAGCATTGTCCCTCCATGGCCTCTGCTTCAGTTCCTGCCTCCAGGTTCCTGCCTTGAATTCCTGCCCTGACTTCCCTTAATGAACTGCAAGATGAGATAAACATTTTCCCCACAAATTGCTTTTGGTCACAGTATTTATCACAGCAACAGAAAGCAAATTAGGCTGGGACACTGACCAGACAAGCAAATATAGGCTCAGAATGATGGAGCAGGTAGGTCAGGGAGCCCCTTCCCTTGCTCCATCTGTCTCATGTGGAGTCTAGAGCTCAACCTAGATCACTGGATGAGGTCTCAGGAACAAATCTATGCACGAAGTCAGAGGGTACCATGCTGCAGAAGGGCTTCTCCAACAGGATGCAGGGGCAGCCCTGACCTGACTGGATTATCTTCTGCAAGCTAATTCCATTTGTTGGATTTTGCTGCTATTAGAATGGCCACAGCCATACTCTGTCTTCTAAGTTACTATTGTTTTGTGGTCCTTTATCATGCCAAGGTTTTTGCGGGATATATAATGTGGATATTTCATCAGTCATTTAACTCTAGCTTTTTCCCCTTTTTTATCTTTGAGATTATAATATAATTACAACATTTCTCCCTCCTCTTTCCTCCCTCCAAACCCTCTTACATACCCCTCTTTGCTCTCTTTCATGGCCTTTTTTTCCATTAATTTTTATTATATGCATTTACTTATATATTCTTAAATATAACCTGCGCAATCTGTATAACGTTACTTTTATGTATGTTTTCAGGGCTGACCATTTGGTACTAAATAAAGTCACTCCTTTTCTTGTGTTTCTTAATCCTCTGGCACCTCAGCCTTCCAAGTGCTGCATTATATACTCCTCCCCCTTAAAAAAGAAATGTTTTTTGCTTTGTTTTATTTTATTTTTTACAATGGGGCATTCCTGTAATCCCAGCACCTGAAAGACTGAGGCAGGAGAATTGCCAAGTGCGAGGCTGACTGGACTACACAACAAGAATTTGTCTCAAAAACAAAACAACCCCCTTATTATTATTATTATTATTATTTTACAAACTCAAAAGTTTAAGTGACATATAAAAGATTACACAGCAGGGGGCTGGAGAGATGGCTCAGAGGTTAAGAGCACTGCTTGCTCTTTCAAAGGTCTTGAGTTCAATTCCCAGCAACCACATGGTGACTCACTACCATCTGTAATGAGACCTGGCACCCTCTTCTGGCCTGCAGGGATGCGTGTAGGCAGAACACTGTATACATAATAAATAAATAAATCTTAGAAAAAAAAAAAGATTACACAGCAGAAAGAAGGTGCCAGTGACAAGACTGGAATCCAACCCCCTGACACCGTCTGTCCTTGTTGGTGGTGGAGCTGTGTAAAGTAAGTTCTTCTACCTTGGGGCTCCCTGCTGTCTCCCCTTGTAAGAAATAAATAATTATGTCTCATTTTCAGACCTTTTAAAATTCAATGATGGTGCACACCTTCAATCCCAGCACTTGAGAGGCAGAGGCATGCGGATATCTGAGTTCAAGGCTAGTCTAGTCTACATAGTGGGTTCTAGACCAGCCAGGGCTACATCCTAAGTCTTTCTCTGTCTCTCTGTCTCTCTCTTACACACATGCATGCAGGCCCCATCTTCCCTAGCTAGCAACTGGCGCCTGCTCCCTGGAAGCTTTTGAGTTTGTCTTAGACTTGAAAAGTTATGGAGAGTAGGCTACGTGACTGAGTCCCCTTATCAGAAAAGGAGGGCATCTTGAACTTCAGGTCCATCTTTGGTCACCAGATAAGGCTTTGCATCCTGAACAAATAGATTGGGGAATCTGGAGAGGTGGTGATAATAGACACCAAGAAGATTGTACTTCCCTAAAAAACTTAGCTGACGAAGAATTTAATGGGGCAGGGAAATGTGATTAGGGATATAAGAAACACAATTTTGTGCCAAATTGGTGTGCCAGCCATTTTTGTCTTTTCTGTAGGCTGACACCTGACTTTGCAAGGTCAAATCTACCTCGATGTTGCTGCTCTGAGTCCCCAGTGCTCTTTTATTTATTTGTTTGTTTGTTTTAAGTGTGAATGGGTGTTTTGCACATGCATGCCTGGTGCCCTTGAAGGTAAGAAGAAGGAAGGCATCAGGTCCTCTGGAACTGGAGTTACAGGTGATTGTCACCCACTACATGGATGCTGGAGATTGAACCTGGAGCTTCATGAATGTTAGGCAAGCACTCTACCAACTGAGCTACACCCCTCTCTCCAGTACTCTTATCATGAAGTGAGGGTCATCTTTTCTTACACCATCTGTAAAATGAGGGGAACTACAAAGGTGTGAGGCACAGGATATCTTTCTGTCTCTACCCTCCCATGTAGGTTTGGCCCAAAGATGTGGGTGAGGATGGTTATACTTTCTTACAAGAGGAGATACAGGGAGATGGAGAGATGGCTCAGCAGTTAAGAGCACTGACTGCTCTTCCAGAGGACCTGGGTTCAGTTTCCACACCCATATGGTGGCTCACAACCATCTGTGACTCCAGTTCTAGAGTATCTTCTTCTGGCCTCTGTAGGTCCTGAGCATGTTTGCTCACAGACATACGTTCAGGCAAAACACCCATATACATCAAATAAAATTTAATAAAATTAAAATAAAAAATGAGAAGGCTCAGCAGCTTACTGCTCTTCTGGAGGACCCAGCAATGGCCTGAAACTCCAGTTCTAGGAGATACTATGCCCTCTGCCTTCTGAGGGCACCTGCCTGAGTATGGTGCACATAATAGGCACACATCCATCCATCCATATAATATATATATGTATATATATACTTTATATATACTTTTTTTTTTTTTTTTGGTTTTTTGAGACAGGGTTTCTCTGTGTAGCTTTGCACCTTTCCTGGAACTCGCTTTGTAGACCAGGCTGGCCTCAAACTCACAGAGATCCGCCTGCCTCTGCCTCCGGAGTGCTGGGATTAAAGGTGTGTGCACCACTACCGCCCGACACATATAATATTTTTAATTATAAATAATAAAAGAAAAAAAAAGAAAAGAGCTGGGTGGTGGAGGCGCGCACCTTTGACCCCAGCACTTGGGAGGCAGAGGCAGGCAGATTTCTGTGAGTTCAAGGCCAGCCTGGTATACAGTGTGAGATCCAAGACAGCCAAGGCTACACAGAGAAACCCTGTCTCGAAAAACCAAAATAAATAAATAAATGAGAAGACACTGAGGATTCTTCTGACAGTGTGAACAGGAACCCAGCTGAGGTTGGCCTCTGAAAAGGTTTCTAAAGGAGCTGGTAAGATGTCATTGGATACCAATTACACAACAGCACAAGCCTGGAGACCTGAATTCTATCCCAGCACCCACATAAAGGTGGAAAGAGACAACCAACTCCACAAAGTTTTCCTCTGACCTCCTCACTTGCCCTGTGGCGTGCAACCCCACATGTACAATAACAAACTAATTAATTAATTAAAGGTCTCTATAATAACACAAACCAGTTTTCTTCCCTCGATATGTAAAGAGATTTTATAGAATAATACGAGAAAATCCCAATACAACAATTGAGGAAGTCTTAAATAGTTTGCAAGAATTATAAATGACCACTATGCCTTTGAAGAAAAATAGTCTATCCTTGGCAGGAATCAAAGACATTCGATTAAAATAATAAAGACGGGCTGGGGATGTAGCCCAGTTGGTATAATACTTGCCTTGCATGTTTGAGGCCCCAGTTTTGAACCTCAGCACAGCACAGAAACAGAAATGGTGGTATATATCTCTAATCCCAGGAAGGTGGAGGCAGGAGGATCGGAAGTTCAAAGTCATCCTTGTCTACACAGTAAGTTCAACACCAGCTTGAGATACAAGAGATCTTGTCTTTTAAAAAATATGTTAAAAATAACTGGGTGTGGTAGTGTATGCTTTTAGTCCTGGTACTTGGGAAGCAGAGGCAGGCAGAGCTCTGTGAGTTCCAGGCCAGCCTGGTCTACAGAGTGAGTTCCTGGACAGCTACCAGGGCTACCCAGAGAAACCCTGTCTCCAAAACTTTAATTTAGAAAATATTTTTTTCCAACACCGGAATTAGATCAATTGTCTTTCTATAGTCATTAATTTTATAGATGATACAGGAGGAGAGGAACACTGAATCACTGAATGGCACCCAGGGAATTTAATAAGCAAAATCTAAAGGAGCCAAACTTTTCTCAACAACTGATTTCAAGAAAAAAATGAAGGGAGGGATGGAAAGAGAGAGAGAGATTATACATTTGAAGGAACAGCAGATATATCAATTAAATTCAACCAGCCAAGTAACCTTTGCTTGGATCAAACAAATTAAATGTAAAAACAAAACAAACAAAAAACAAGTCTTGATCAAGGACACTTGAACATGATGAATGTTTCAATAACAAAGAATTATTATGCTGGGTGGCGGTGGTGCACGCCTTTAATCCCAGCACTCGGGAGACAGAGCCAGGTGGATCTCTGTGAGTTCGAGGTCAGTCTGGTCTGCAGAGCATGATCCAGGACAGGCACCAAAACTACATGGAGTAACCCTGTCTCGAAAAACCAAAAAAATCACCATGCACAAAACTCAAGTCCAAGTGATCAAAGACTTCAACATAAATCCAGTTACACTGAACTTGATAGAAAAGAAAGCAGGAAGTACTCTTGAACACATTGGCACAGGAGATCACTTCCTAAATATAATACCAGCAGCACAAACACTGAGAGCAACAATTAATAAATGGGACCTCTTGAAACTGAGAAGCTTTTGTAGGGCAAAAGCACGATCAATAAGACAAAAAGACAGCCTACAGAATGGGAAAAGACCTTCACCAACTCCACATCTGACAGAGGATTGATCTCCAAAGTATATAAAGAACTCAAGAAACTAGACATCAAAATACTGAACAATCCAATTAAAAAATGGGCTAAAGAGCTAAACAGAGAATTCTCAAAAGAAAAATCACAAATGGCTGAAAGACATTTAAAGAAATGCTCAACATCCTTAATCATCAGAGAAATGCAAATCAAAACGACTCTGAGATACCACCTTACACCTGTCAGAACGGCAATGATCAAAAACACTAATGACAGTCAATGTTGGAGAGCATGCTGAGCAAAGGAAACACTCCACTGTTGATGGGAGTGCAAACGTATACAACCACTGTGGAAATCAGTATGGTGGTTTCTCAGATAATTGGGAATCGATCTACCTCAAGACCCAGCCACACCACTCTTGGGCATATACCCAAGGAATGCTCAATCATACCACAAAGATACATGCTCAGCTATGTTCATAGCAGCACTATTTGTAATAGCCAGAACCTGGAAACAACCTAGATGCCCATCAACTGAAGAATGGATTAAGAAAATGTGGTACATATACACAATGGAGTACTACTCAGCAGAAAAAAAACAATGACATCATGAAATTTGCAGGCAAATGGATGAAACTAGAAAATATCATCCTGAGTGAGGTAACCCAAACTCAGAAGGACAAACATGGTATGTACTCACTCATAAGTGGATACTAGATATAAATCAAAGGACAATCAGACTGCAACCCACAGATCCAGGGAGGCTACCTAGCAGGGGGGACACTAGGATGACTGTGGCTTATAATAAGTTTTGGTTTTGCCCAATCACTGGGCAAGCTTTAGTGAAACATTTCACTACTAGGATAAGATTTGTATTGTATCAAACTGATGAAAGAAAATGCTGGCTGTGGGGTTGGGGATTTAGCTCAGTGGTAGAGCACTTGCCTAGCAAGCGCAAGGCCCTGGGTTCGGTCCTCAGCTCCAGAAAAAAAAAAAAAAAAAAAAGAAAAGAAAATGCTGACCATACTTTCAGGAGGGGAGGATAAAATCTTTTTAGAATATAGATTAGCCTATAGAAAAATGTCTGCCGTAAATCAAACAGTGAAGGGGAAGATGAATAGGAATCTCACTTACACAACTTAAGTAAAACATAGCTCTCTGAACAGATGAAGATAGGTTTCTTCTGTATCCCAGAATCTAATCAATATTTATATGTATAATTCAGCTTAAATGTATATGTATAATTTGGCTTAAAAGGGCTTATTGGGAAACATTATCGTTTATACTAATTTCTACAGAGAAAATATTTTACTGTTTAAAATAACCCTGGACTTTTAAATTATAATCTGTTTTTATGTTCAAGCTATCTGTATATTATTTCTCCTGCAGTTGTACATAAAATGTTTTTACATTAAAAAAGGACAAATACTATAGAATTATATTACATGAAATATATAGAATATGCAAATTCATAGAGACAGAAAGATTAGACGTTATCTCAAGATAGAGAAGAAAGGAATATACAGCAATGATTTCCTAAGTACAGAATCTCTGTTTTGTGTGATGGAAAAACCCCACAAATGGACAGGAGTATCAGGACATAATGTCATGAATGTAATAAATCAATACAATTAATGTAATTAATGAATATCATAAATATAATTATGGAATGAATAATGCAAATGTAATCAATAAATACCACAAATGTAATTAATATCATGAGTGTAATTAATGAATATTATGAGTGTAATTAAAAATAAATAAATAAGTTAAAAAAGAAAAACAAAAAAAGAATTATTATTATTATTAATTGTGGCATTGCAGTTCTGTTTACAGATAAAATATAAGATGCTGGGCCCCGTACTTTAATTACAGAACTGAGAGATGCTTCAGCAGTTAAGAGGGCTTACTGCTCTTGCAGAGAACCTGAGTTCATTTCCCAGCACCCACGTGGTGGCTCACAACCACCTATAACTCTAGTTCCAGGGGATCCAACACCCTCTTCTGACTTCCACCGGCTGGCACACAGATGTGGTACATGTACATAATCTTAGACATGCACACATAAAATAAATGTTTTAAAAGGGGGGACTAGCTAACTCAGTGGGCCACATACAAAAAGAAAACATGGGCCAGGCGGTGGTGGTGTACGCCTTTAATCCCAGCACTCAGGAGGCAGATCCAGGCAGATCTCTGTGAGTTCGAGGCCAGCCTGGTCTACAGAGTGAGATCCAAGACAGGCACCAAAACTACAGAGAAACTCTGTCTTGAAAAACAAAAACAAACAAACAAACAAACAAACAAAAATAAAACATGAAAATAGGAAAGGCTTGCTCAGAAGAAAGTTTCAGTGAGGGGAGGAGAAGGGGGGTTGGGGGAGGGGTGTGACAACGACAAAATTCGTCATATGTATGAAATTGTCAAACAATAAAAACTTAACAAATAAATACAGTGCTTGGACTTTCTTTTAAAATAACCCAAGGATGACAGCAGAGGCAAGATTGCTTAATTAATACTTAATTATAGTATAATTACATTATAGTAATCTATGTATGCGGTCATCTTAAATTCTATTTTTTTAATCCAAACATTTTCATAGTCAAAAGTCATAGAAAAACTGTACCCCATAGTATGTACAATGTAGGTGTTGAAAATATCTTCCGAAAGTTAAGTGATGGGATAGGATAGTGTCTGAAGTCTGTAAGGTTAGAAGTGAAAACTTCTCAGCTACATGTGTACATCTATACTTTCCTCTTAACCTGTCTGTTGCAATGAACGTGCGCATCAGAAAGGAAAGCAATGTTTAAAACGGGTTGTGGCTCAAAGGGGCAGGAAAAGTGATCCGCAGCAGGGATAGCTCCTTCCTCTGGGAGGCACCAGCAGAGCCCTGGTCCCCATCTCTGCCACCCATGTAGAGCTGACAGGAGCATCTAAGAGGCTGTGCCTTGTGAGCTGACTCTGGGCTACACAGAATGCCAGTCACTCCTTAACAGATGGGGAAACTGAGGCTAGAGGGGTTGGTGGTCTGAGAGAACTAGTGTTGTATGTTCACTGAAGGGCACGTCCTTGCTTACATTCCCTGAAGTCAGTCTGTGAAACGTAAAGCGATTCACCCCCTAGGAACTCCCTTTAACGATCTGAGTTTACTCTCCCTTCTCTTCGTGGGCCTCGGTCTTAGTGTCAGACTTTTTTGCATGGCTGGAGCAAGAACCCAAGAGAGCCAGAGGCCTGGGGTTTGGTGCTGGTCTGCCTTGACACTAGAAGGCCCGAGCTCATCCTCGCCTAGACAGCTAGGATGAGCCACAGCTCTTGGACGGTTCTGGGAACCTGGAAGATGGCCTCCTCACCTCACTATAGAGCCCTCGGGCCTCCAGGCAGGTGAGACGGTACCTTTTTTCCATCTGTCTTCTCAACGGTGGTGCTGGCCCCGCCTGGGTCATTGACCCTTTCAGGCCCCACTTCCATCACAACGCCCTTTGCAGCCCTTCCCTGGATGCCCTGGCCCCAGGGTGGCCACACCCTGCAACCGGACCTCCGCCCTGCCCGACCGCGCTCTCCTAGGCATCCGGTTGCCACATTCCTTTCCCCAGACCTTTCTTTCCCCGTTTCTTCCTGCATTCCCATTTCTTTCCTTCTTGTTTGTGCTTTTCTCAAACTCCCGTCTCTAGCTCTCCTCGTCCACGCGCGTTTATCTTCAAAGCCTTTTCCGCTCTCAGCCTCCCCTCTCTTCTTATGTATCCTTCATCTCTTCCTTTTTCTGTCCCGGTGTTTCTGTTTTCTGTCACCGTCACCTTTCCCTCCCTCCACCTCTCCCGGTAGCTCTGTCTCCGGGTCCTCTTACTCCTACCTCGCTGTCCGGGGGTGTCCCTGGGTCCCCGACCCCACTCGCCCGCCCCGACGCGGAGCAGGGCGAGCCCGGCCATCGCGCAGAGCAGCGGCTGCATGGTACCGAGTCACCGAGCGCAGCTGTCGGTCCGTAGTCACCTCCCCGGGATCGCGCCCGCCCGGCCCGAGGAAATGCAGTCCGAGCCAAAATTCCTGGGCGGCTCCGGGTTTCTGGTTCCAGAGAACCCGCCCCCTCCAGAAGCCCCACCGTGAAAAGGCGCAGCCCGGAATCCCATCCCTAAGGCCACCTCTCCACTAGAGCATCCCGTCCAGTCACCGACCCCACCCCTGGCCTTGGGACCCCCGGGAGAGAAGTGGGGGAGGAGGCGACAGGCGCTACTTCTGGGGTCACTACTCTTTATGAGCCCATTTCACAGCCTGCCAGATTGAGCCCAGGAATGAGGACCTTCTTCTGTGTCCCTCCCAGGATGGCGCAGGCTTCCTAGGATCTGGAAGTGTTCTCTGCCTGCCTCTGAACCAGAAATGAAGGCTAATGGTATCAGACAGAGGGAACTGAAGGCCCAGTGTTGCTGTCCACAGAAACCCACTGATAAAGACCATTTAACTCCTTACTGAAGAATGAAGGTGGGGATGGAGAGATGGCTCAGCGGTTAAGAGCACTGCCTGGTCTTCCAGAGGCCCTGGGTTCAATTCCCAGAGCCCACATAGCAGTTCACAACCGTCTGTAACTCCAATTCCAGGGGATCTGACACCTTCACAACAATGCATATAAAGTAAATTTAAATAGATAATTAAAAAAAAGAGTGAGATGCTACAAGTTGTCCAGCTACTCAGGTCTGGTTATATCGACTTGTCTGGGCAGATGAGGGACAAGGGTGCTTGACCTCTCACACGGTGAGCAATGAATCCAGTAAGTGAATTCATCGCAGACAGAATTTACAAATCTAGAAAGGAATTATTTTGCACCTTTATCAGTTACTTACAAGCTACTTTGGAAGTTACAACTTGCAAAGCAGTTTAAAAGCAAGGGATGTCCCAGAGACGCAATAGAATTGAAATCACAGCAGTTAGCAAATGTGTTAGCCCTAAACTAGGTAGTGTTTGGTGAATGGAAAAAAAGAAATAAAAAGAAAGGAACATGACTGCTCCTAGGTATGGTGGAGGAGAAAGTTTATTGTAGATAAAAGGGAGAGTGTAGCTAGAGTCAGAGACATCTCGGAGAGTTCAGAGTGGACATGACCCTGAGCCATGTGAGGAGGTGGGGGTGTGGGGACGGGGTGGGGGACACCAGGTGCAGGAGCCAGGAAGTCAAAAGGTAAAAGAGGGGAGGGTAACTAAAATGGTTGGATTATACAGGAAAGGGCAGCTGGGGGAAGGGCAGCCCAGCCCCTGGACTGAAGAATTCAGGGTAAGGGCGGAGTATGCCAGTCATATCCTGAAACAGATAGGGACTGAGGGATGCTGGGGGAACTTGGAAGCCAGGTCCACTTTGATATAGTAAATAGGCACCTCTGCCATTTGTCCCTGGGTTTGAGACTTAATATTTGATAGTCTCTAGGAGAGGTGAAAATGGAAAATAAGCCAGGTATTCACATAGTATCTGTCCCTTAAGGCATTCCCAGTCCCAGCAGTCATTATGGTATAAACCAGAGCTAAGTCATGGTGATTCTCTTCTGCTGTACTATCTCTGATCCCCAGGGTAACCCCACAAGGGGCCTATCATCATATCCATTCTGAAGATCAAGACATTGAGATTCAGAGAGGTTAAGAAACTTGCTGATGGTCACACAGTTGGACAATGTGGAGTCAGGCTTCAAATCTAGCTCTGCTGCCTCTGCAACCAACCAACTTTTTAGATAACTATACACAATGCTTAGCTCTGTTTTTATGCTAAGCAAGCTGCTGGTGGGAGGGTAGGATGGAGGGAGGGAGGGTATGTGTCTTCAACCTAAGAGCTGTTTTTTTTTTTTTTTTTTTCTTCAGTGAGCTTCAAACCATCTCAAACCTCCTGCAGTTTAGAACACTGTTGATGGGGAACACACCCATCTAACAAGTGCAAAAACAAACAACCACAGAACCATCAAGCAAGAACAGTGAGTCTAAGAAATCTGCAGAGCTCAAGCACAGAGCTCCTAGCTGCAGACTGGGCACCTTTGTGGGAGAATGACTTCACCCATCCAGAGTCAAGAAAGTATCTGGGGGTCATGGCTGTCAAATTATGTGCTCGTGTGTCTATGCAGGTGTGTACGGATGAGGACAGAAGCTGAAAGAGGGTGTTGGGTACCCTCAAGCTGGAGTTACAGGCAGTTGTGAGCCCCCCTAATGTGGGTGCCAGGAACCAAACCTGGGTGCTCAGCAAGCAGAGTAAGTGCTCTTAACTACTGAGCCATCTCCCCAGCCACTGCATCATCACAGCTGTATCTGTATCATCTGTATCTGTATCATCTGTATCTGTATCTATATCTGTATCATCTGTATCTATATCTGTATCATCTGTATCTGTATCATCTGTATCTGCATCTATATCTGTATCTGTATCTGTGTATCTGTATCTGTATCATCTGTATCTGTATCTGTGTATCTGTTACACATCACAGTCCCTGCATCCCAGTAGCTCTCTCCTCATCTCCCCCTCCCCAGGAGGCAGAAATCCCTCACAGAAATTCAGACTAGGAGTTATCAGTTCTGCCACCAAGACTTGGATCTAATTCTTACCCAACCCCCCCCCCCCACCCCCCGGATTGGGATGCAGATGAGCAGGCTTAGAGGGAAGGGTTTATCTCAATAATGCCAAGAATTGTCTATACTTGCATAGGGCATTCCGCTTTAGCTTAGCCAGGCATGAAATTGTAAAACAAAAACCCTAAACCCATAAAGATTTTTGCAGCTTAGAGCCGGTGGGCTACCTAATTATTTGAATTTAAGATAGGAAGACACAAAGCCTGGCATGGTGGCACATATCTGTAATCCAGAACTTAGAAGGCTTGGCAGGAGGGGAACAGGTCAAGGCCAGACCGAATTACATAGTGAGACTGATTGTAAATAAATAAATAAATAAATAAATGAGTAATGTATGAAATAGGTGCTTCATCACTGTTAAATCACAAAGTATGGGCCCATGTAACCACTGAGTGGGTGAAGATGCCTACTGACCTGGGTTTGCGTCCACACTGGGGAAGACCTTGACTGTCACAAGCACCATGTGGTATGTACACATGCTCTCTCTCTCTCTCTCTCTCTCTCTCTCTCTCTCTCTCTCTCTCTCACACACACACACACACACACACATACACACACACAGAGGAATAAAAGTAATTAAATTTAAAAATAAATTAATTTGGTGAATGTAATGGCATACACCCCTTAATGGCAGCACTCAGAAGGCAGAGCCAGGTGGATTTCTGTGAGTTTGATGTGAGCCTAGTCTACATAACAAGTTCCAAGCCAGCCAGGGCTACATAACGAAACCTAGTCTCAAAACAAATTAATTTAAAAAGCAAAGTAATGAAGAATATAATGTAAAACATGAAAACACTCTGTCACTAGCTGCCCCTACTCAGCGACCTTAGTCCAGTCCGCTCAGCGCAGTCCCCTCAGCTTGGTGGTCTCTTCTTCTTTGTCCACAAATTCTGTAGCTTTTCAATATATATTCAGACATGGGATGAAAATGATATTTGTTTTTACATTTGTAGTTTCCTCAGTTATTTCATTAGCCCTCCGGAGGCCATTGGAGACTTGAAAAAATCCCTAGAAATGAATACAATGACACCCATTTAATGCCTTCAAAGAGTAAAGGGAGAGATGGGTTAGTGGTTAAGCACGAGTGTTGCTCTTCCAGAGGATCTGGATTTCCAGCACACATGGCAGCTCACAACAATCTGTCACTCCAGTTCTAGGGGATGCCCTCTTCTGGTTTCCAGGGGTACTGTGCACATGGTACACACATACGCAGGCAAAACACCCATACATAGAAAACAAAATTAGGATTGGAGAGATGGCTCAGTGGTTTAGAGCACTGCTCTTCCAGAGGTCCTGAGTTCAGTTCCCAGCAACCACATGGTGGCTCACAACCACCTGTAATGAAATCCAATGCCATCTTCTGACCTGCAGGGACATCTGCAGGCAGAACACTGTATACATAATAAATAAATAAATGCATAAATAAACAGTAAATATAATTAAAAAAGAAAACAAAATTAAAATAATTACAAATAAATAAAATGAAAAACAAAGCGTGACACACAAGATCCCAGGAATGGGTGTGTCGCTGTCCATCTAGTCTCCTTTACTCATAGACATGACATCATTGTTTTCCACACTGTGAAATGCTATTTTTAAAAATATAGTCAGGTGGTGATGGCACATGCCTTTAATCCTAGCACTTGGGAGGCAAAGGCAAGAGGATCTCTGCGAGTTCAAAGCCAGCCTGGACAGTCAGGACAACACAAAGAAACTCTGTCTCTTAAAATAAAACAAAACAAAAAAGTGGAAAGTTTATATAATATTTATATGTATTAACTATATATGTAATTCATATGTATGAGTGTATGTGGTTTTTTTTCGTTGTTGTTGTTGTTTTTGTTTTTTTGAGACAGGGTTTCTCTGTGTAGCTTTGCGTCTTTTGTGGAACTCACTCTGTAGCCCAGGCTGGCCTCGAACTCACAGAGATCCACCTGGCTCTGCCTCCCGAGTGCTGGGATTAAAGAGAGTATGTGTTGTGAGTGTATACTGTGTGTGTGAGGTTGATGGCAGAAGTCAGAAGAGGAAGTTGGATTCTGCCCCTCACCAAGCTTGTGAGCCACCTCACATGTGTGCTGGGAATGGAGTCTTCCTGAAGAGCAGCAGGTGCTCTTATCCACTGAGCCACCTCTCCAGCCCATGACACATGTTTAATTAATATCCAATTTCTAGTACCAGATGCTGAAGGGTAATTTGCCAATCAATATTTTAATGTTTATTTACCACCGTTCCAGGCCAGCAACGCAGAGGGTTTTTTCCACCCTCCACTAGAGGGCGTACTCTTTCCAGTTGTTTTATATTCCTCTGCTTCAGGGTACTTTTCTGTAGTTCTGCCTGTGGGCTTTTTCTGAGGCCTGACGTCCACACAGTTTCCTTCTTGCTCCCCTCTCCTGTGGGAGCCTCACAAGATAGAGGTGGCAATGGCGCCAGAGAGCCGGGGAAGCCTTGAACCTCCAGCCCATCCCCAGTGTGCGTGCATGCGTGCGTGCGTGAGTGTGTGTGTGTGTGTGTGTGTGTGTGTGTGTGTGTTCTGCACACATTCCATAGGCATGTTATGTCTGAGAGGAGAAGGTTGTTGTTTTGTTTTGATTTTTGATTTTTTGAGACAGGATCTTTCTACATAGCCCAGGCTGACCTGGAACTCACAGAGACCCACCTTGCTCTGCCTTCCGAGTGCTGATATTAAAGGCGTGCGCCAGAGGTTCTTTTAAGAGCAATCATTGAGGCAGGCCTTTATCATTTTGTCTCTCTGTGGGGATGGCGCTACAGGGCAGTCACTCTTAGGAGCCTTCTGTTTGGGTCGTTCTCCAACACTGGCTGTTTAAGTTTTGACAGTAGGATGATGGACAGTTACACCCTGTTGTGGGTTTTATTTATATACTGTTTATTAGAAGTTGAGCTTCTTTGGCCTGTTCAAGGACCTTTTTCTATGTCTTCTGTTTTTCTTTTTTTTCTTTTTTTTTTCTGTTTTTCTTTACGTATCTTGATAATATGCTAATGTCTTTCCCAGGTGCTGGCCACCTGTTCTCCCAGTCTTGGATGATCTCTAACTTCTATTTCTTTAATTTTTTTAATTAAAAAATTTTAATTAATTAATTTATTTTTTGTTTTTGTTTTTCGAGACAGGGTTTCTCTGTGTAGCAGCCTTGGCTATCCTCGAACTCAGAGATCTGTCTCTGCCTCCCACGCAGTGGCATTAAAGGTCTGTGCCACCACCGAGCAGCAAAAAATTTTTAATTTTTAAAATTATGTTTTAATTATGTGTCTGTGTGTGGGTATGTGTACATGAGTGCAGGCTCCTTCAGAGGCAGACCTGTCAGGCCCCCTGGAGCTGGGGTTATAGGTGTTGTGAGTCTCCCGATGTGGTGCAGGGAACGCAGCCTGGCTCCTCTGGAAGAGCAGTGCGTGTTCTTTACTGCTGAGCCATCTCCCCAGCCCCTATTTAATTAAATTGGAAAGAAAGAAAGAAAAAAAGAATTGTCTTCTTGTACATGCAGTGCCCATGGAGGCCAGAAGAGGGTATAAGATCTCCCGGAACTAGATAAGGATGCTAGGAACTGAACCTAGGTCCTCTGCAAGAGCACCAAGTGCTCTGAACTACTGAGCCATCTCCCCAGCTTCCCAAGAAGGAGTGAAATAGACAGCATATGGCTAGTGGTAGAAGATTTGCTTGTTTTCTTACAAAGTCCTGCAGAATTAGAATGGCATGCATCACTCCATGCACTGGCAGAATTGCAGTATATGGAAAGTAATTTATTTCCTCATCCAGAGAAGCCAGCCCAAACACACAAAGGAACACTAACAGAGCCCAGCAGTGGTGGCGTACGCCTTTAATCCCAGCACTCGGGAGGCAGAGGCAGGAGGATCTCAGTGAGTTCGAGGCCAGCCTGGTCTACAGAATGAGTTTCAGGACAGTACACACCCATTTACTAAGGTCCGCCTTCAGCGTTCTCCAGAAACGAGCGTTGACATTGAAAACGGAGGTGGGCATCAATGGATGGAACTAATGGGATATGCCAGGCAGCTGCCAGGGCAGAGTGCATGGGCAAGGTGGCTGCGGGGAGGGGGGTAGTAAGTGCCATCGCTGGTTGTCATTCTGCCATTTTCACACTGTCTACTCTGAACACAGTGCTCAGCTAAGGTTGCACAAGTCTTAGACTAGTGAGGCAGTCCGCAATTACGTTTTTTATATAAAATGGATTAAGCGATCCCGTGTTGGAGGCAGGGTATATCTGTGCAGCTTGTTCTGTCCTCTGAACTCTAGGGCCCTAGGAAAATCACCAGCCAGTGAGGGGATGTGTAGGAGGGGACATGCAAGTGGGGTTATTTGGTGGCTGGCAGTGGTGGGCCTTGGGCAGTCTGGGTCCTCATGGCCACCCACAGAGGGAAGTGCTCTTTCTAGAAGAGCTACTCCATCCTGGAATGTTCCCATTTCCCCGCCAGGTAGCCCAGAAACCCACATAGAGTGGAGTGTTAGGCTCAGAGGAGCTAGGCGGTGGCGGCCAAGGTATGCAGTTCTAGGGACCCAAGCAGTTTGCTCCAATGTTGTCTCAGGCCATGCAGGCATGCTACAGCCTGTTTTTGGAACTCCTCAGCCTGGGCTGCTGGGGGACACATGTCAGGGAATCTGGCAGGGGCTTGTTCTCCTTGCTCATGGCCAAAGGCAAGGAGCCAAGGGAAGCAGGAAATAGAGGCTGGCTGGACTTCTGGGCATGGTGGTTGGGCGAGAGGTACGGTCCAGCTAGAAGCGCCTCAGCGGCTGGGGGGTCTGGAATGCACAAAGCCTTCTTGTCCTCTGCTTTTGGCACCAAACAAGGATTTCCAAAGCCAAAGGGAGGCCTGGGCTAGGAAAGCCCTCCTTGATGCAGTGAACAAGGCCAGCTTCTCTATGCACAAATAGAGGGCAGTTGCTGGTCCAAGGCTCACAGAATTAACAGAAAAGGTGTCGCTAGGTTGGCATGGGCATCTCCAGTGGGTTCAGAAAAGGAGGCAGAAGACTTGGAATGTTGAGACTCAGTGCTTTTAAAAATAATTATTTATTATATTATTTTGTGACAGGGTCTCATGTAGCTCAGGCTAGTCTTGAACTCATTATGTAGCCAATAATGACCTTAAACTTCTGATCCTCCTGCCTTCGGTTTTGGGATTACAGATGTGCTCTAGCATGCCTGGTTTATGAGGTGCTGGGGATTGAATCCAGGACTTCATAAATGCTAAGCAAGCACTGTGCTTACTGAGCTACAGTCCCAAGTGTTCCTGTGTCCCAAACAGTCCCAGGAGAGGGGGAGGTATAGGAAGATGAGGCAATCTCCCTAGTGTAGGGAGACAAGAAATGCAGGGGGTGAGGGGCGAGGTAAATGCTAGCAGTGGTGTGGTACCTGCTCTGGGGTGCTCACAAGGGATGCTCATACAAGGGATGCTCACACAAGGGATGCTCACACAGGGCATCCACAGTGCTGAGTTCAGCTAATCATCACAAACATGGCGTTTCCCACATGTTCTAGGATCCCCTGTCAAGATTGGAGGCAGCTGGCATCCCCCATCCCCAGCCCTTAGAGAATGTTCTCTGCAACACTCTCTGGAGAGATGATCTCATTTATGTCACCATAAAAATGTTAGCTGTCTGCAGACCATGTGTGGATGACTGTTTGAAGAATGTGAGGTAGTTTCTGTTAGTAATGGAGGCGAGGAGTTGGTTCAAATCCTGATTGTCTTTACTGGCTTTGTAGCCTTAGGCAGCACCCCTAACTCCCATCTTCAGTGTCCACACTAGAAAAATGGAGTAATAAAAACATCTCAAGTAAAGCAGGGTGTGGGGCACTTGCCTGTGTTCTCAGCCCTCTAGAGGAAGAGGCGGGAGGATTGACAGTTCAAGGCCAGCCTGGGCTACATAGTAAGATGCTGTCAAAAACAAAACACAGCACAATTCCTCTGCCTGTCTCTGAGTTGCTTTCCTAGGCTTTTCTGAGCCTAAAGCTGCCCAGTCAGGGCCTTGCTAATTCCAACTTTCCTCAGGGTACAAAGGTGTGAGCAATGTCAGTTCTTAAGGATGTTCAAGGTTCCCAGGGAAAGTGATAACAGCGGAGGCATGTCAGGGTTTAACTGAGCCAAGTGTCACGGCAAACCCCCCCATTCTTTTTCTTCTGGAATCATAGCTTTATGTACTCTGCACCCAAGGTCGACACATAATTGCACATGTTTACAGGCTATCAGTATGTGCACAGACTTTGTGTAATGTTCAAATCAAGGTACACTAAGCAAACATTTATCATTTCTTTTCCAGGAGAACTTTCAAAATCCTTCGGTTTTTGTTTGATTTTGTGTTCAGACAGGGTCTCTTCAAGCCCAGGCTAGCCTTGAACTTGCTCTGAAACCAGTATGATCTTGAATTTCTGATCCTCTTGCCTCCACTGCCCCTGTCCTGGGACTACAAGTGTTTTCCATTTATGTCCAGTGCAAACTCCTTTGTCTAAATTTTTATTTTGTTTGAGATGAGGACTCACCATGCCATCCAAGCTGGCCTCAAAATACTGGACTCACTAGGTATAGTGGTATATGCCTCTAATTTCTGTACTTTGGAAGAGTTCAAAGTTATCCTTGTCTACATATGGCATTTAAGACCACACACACACACTTCTGGTCTCCAGAGAACACTCTGCCTCAACCTTCCTTATAGCTAGGGCTATAGATGTCACCACAGCACACCAGGCTTTCCCAGGTTTCTAATTTTTTTTAAAGCTTTTATTTAATTTTAAGTTGATACTTTCTACTGATTTCCAACTATGAAGTAGGATGATACACACACACACACACACACACACACACACACACACACCTTTTTAGAGGCAGGCTCTTGCTATGTAGTGGAGAATCATCTTGAATGGTGTCCAAGAGTATTAAACTGTCTCCTGTGCTTTCCTGCCTCACCAGCTCCCAGTAGAAGCAGAAGCCAGAGGACCACAAATTTGTGGCCAGCCTGGGCTGTATAGCAAAACTCTCAAATTAAAAAGAAAAAAAAAGTCTTTTACCAATGCACGAAATGAGAGCTAATACATTACAAACAAGGGGACCTTCAGTCAGGAACGTTTAATTCTCTGTCTTATGTGGTTGACCATCCCTGTAAGGAAGTAACTGAAGGGTCACTAGGTGATGTTAATTTCCCATAGCTCTGTTATACCTTCCCTCCTGGACAGTGGAGCCCTGGGCAGGTCAGCTTCTCTTTTACATCCTCCCAGTTGTGAGAGACTGAAAGAATTCATCCTGCCTAGGGTTGAGTGAAGAGTCCTGAACCTGGAAGGGTAGCATCAAATGTATGCAACTGTAACTCTGGAGGAGGGAGGATTTGGTTAGTTAGAGGCTAGCTTTTCTCTGATCTGCTGAAGGGGTGATTGCAACAACTGAGTTAAAATGACAAGAAGTTTGGAGTCAGGATGTGAGTCATTTCTCTTTCCTTTTAAATTTGGAACTACGGTGTGCATACATTTTAGGAACTGAATGCACCCATGTAAACAGTACCCAGACCAAATGACAGACGACAGCAGCATCCACCACCCACCATTAATCCTATTAGTATGGATTAATTTTGCTTGGTTTTGTATTCCATAGAAATTGAACAACACATCATTCTTTCGAAAGTTTCTTTGTCTTTCCATGCACAATGTTGCATATCAATAGACGATCTGTTATCTAGTTTGATGTTCATAGGAACTTGGGCATTTTATGTACATCATATATTATATATTGTAAATAAACTGCATAAAACTTCCTCTGATGAAAAGAATAGCGCTATGCAAAAACAAAATTGTAATATTTAAAATATTCCAAGCTCAAATATAGTAAACCAAAGCAAATAAAATTTTCTTTATTTTGGCTTTTCGAGACAGGTTTTCTCTATGCATTCCTGGCTGTCCTGGAACTCACTCTGTAGACCAGGATGGCCTCGAACTCACAGAGACCCACCTGCTTCTGCCTCCCAAGTATTGGGATTAAAGGCATGGGCTACCGCCTGGCACAAACTGATCTTCTGAAAAAAGAAATACTGATTTCAAGGGCCTTTGAGGTCAGAATGAATCTCATGATCCTGTGGAGATGCTTTTGTTTCAGTTCACTGGCTGTTGCTACCTTCAAGTACATCATTAAGTAGTCACTTCAAACGGTCATTTTGCTTTCATTATCATCCACAAAAACGTTTCTTCCTGTCCCCAGTGTTTAGAGTGAGTACTAGTTAGGGTTACTATGTGAGGGCTAAAGTTATGTTTGAAGTTTAAATTATTGTATCTATAAAATGCTGGAAGGTGGTGGCGCACACATTTAGTCCCAGCACTCAGGAGGCAGAGGCAGGTGGATTTCTGTGAGCTTGAGGCCAGTCTGGTCTACAAAGCGAGTTCCAGGACAGCCAGGACTGTTATACAGAGAAACCCTGTCTCCAAAACCAAAACTAAAACCAAACAAATCTATAAAACAGAAATGCCTCTAACCTGTAAGCCCTACTTGCCAAGGACAGATAATTTCTTGGAATGCTGGGGGCTGTTGTTAATGTAAGATAACAAGCCACTCCAGATGGTGGTGGCACGTGCCTTTAATTCCAGCCCTCAGAAGGCAGAGGCAGGTGGATCTCTTAGTTCAAGGCCAGCCTGGTCTACACAGTAAGTTCCAGGACAGTCAGAGCTCTTGCACAGAGGAAACCATCTTTTTATTTTTTTATTTTTTATTTTTGAATGCTGAATGTCGTTTATTGAAGGAAGGAGGAGGTCTTAAATATAGGCTTATAGCACAATGGGAGAACCCCGGAGGGCAGAAGTTCATTATGATGTTTTGCAATCTTGTATCTAAGCTGTTAACGCCCAATATGCAGGATACACAGACAAGGAACTTCCCTTAAGCATTGAGGAGGGTGGAACCTGGGAGGGAATGAGCATAGGGAGGATATCAAGGTCAAGGTCAGCAAGCAAGGCAACAGTTACCCAAAACGGGAGCCAGGGACCTACAGGTCCCCCCTCATTTACTAAAAAATGAGCTTCTGACTTAGGTTGCTTGGGACATCAGCAGGTCACCTTGCCCATCATGGAGACGCCTGCCCAGGCCACACAGGTGCTCTGTCTTAGGTTGGTGAGTGCCCCCCAGGCATTACCCGTCTCTGAATACTCATTTTCATACAGGCTCAATCGTGTGGGAGCTGCAGAGTTAACTGCTGCCAAAGATCTCAAAGTGGCGCTGGGCTTGCAATCTGTGTGTTTGACACAGAAAAGACCAACCTACCCACCCATAGCCAGTAGGCTAAAGGCAGCTGAGCCATTCCCTTCCTTAACGAGCCATACTGTATGTTGGTGTCCTTGTAAGATAGTATCCCAAAAGCAACTGGAACTTGAGTTTATAAATTTATAACTTTCAAAGCCAATCGAAACATATATAACTATTGAATTAAATTTATCATGCTCAATAGAATGAAAGATTAACTAATTGTGGTAGCTACTTTTGCTGCCAGGGTCTCCACTGTGCTAGCTGTAGTAACAATTATGAAATGGTGATCCCAGAAAGAGTAGCAGCTGTGGCCACCACTGCAGGAAACCATCTTGAAAAAACAAAAACAAAAAAGATAGCAAGCCACGAGTTTTTACTCTGTAAACCAGGATGGTTACACCAATTACACAGGATGTATGCTTGATTATGGGAGGTGTGTAGGCAGGTCAGGATGTATGCTTGCCCCTGATTAGATGAAGGTGGGAAGTACATAGCCTTGTGGGTCTTGACTTTATAAGCACCTGTCTAATGTGATTCAGTTCAATAATCTGGGAATCCCAGGTATGGACCTGGCCAGTATTAACAAAGCTTACTTCAAATTTTGCTCAAAAATTGTGGTAGTGGTCTTATTTTCGCCAAGTAGGATTAACAACTATTGATTCAATGAAACACCATGACCAAAGCAACTTGGGGAGGAAAGGGATTATTTGGCTTACACTTCCACATCACTGTTCATCACCACAGGAAGTCAGAACAGGAATTCAAATAAGGCAAGATCCTGGAGGCAGGAGCTGAGGCAGAGGCCAAGGAGGAGTGCTGCTTATCAGCTTGTTCATATTGGCTTATTCAGCCTGCTTACAGAACCCAGGACTACCAACCTGGGGTGGTGCCACTCACGATGGGCTGGGCCCTCCCCCATCAATCATCAATCTCTAATTAAGAAATTGCCCTACAGGTTTTCCTTCCTATAGCCAGATTCTCCCCCCTCCCCCCAGTTTTTCTAGACAGGGTTTCTCTGTGTAGCCTTGGCTGTCCTGGAACTCATTCTGTAAACCAGGCTGGCCTCAACTCAGAGCTCTGCCTGCCTCTGCCTCCTGAGTGTTGAAATTACAGCCAGATTTTGTAGACATCTTAATTGAGGTTCCTTCCTCTCAGATTAGTGGTTCTCAATCTCTGGGTCATGGTCCCTTTGTGGGTCTAACTACCCTTCCACAGGGGTTGCATATTGGATATTTATATTATGATTCATAACAGTAGCCAATTACAGTTATGAAGTAGCAATAGAAATAATTTTATGATTGGGGGGATCACCACAACATGAAGAACTGTATTAAAGGATCAGAGCATTAGGGAGGTTGAGAACCACTGTTTCAGATGACTTTAAGTTTATGTCAATGTTGGAGCCTGCCAACAGTCAGCTGCAGATTGAAGAGACAATGAGGAAGACAGAAAAGGGTCGAGAGGTCTGCCGGTCAATGCTGGACAGCCCCAAGTTTATTTCATAGCCAGCTTATATACAGTTTTGAAGGACAGAGGTAGGAAAATGCACAGCACAGTCATTCAACCACTGTCTACCCTGTCCTTGCGTCAAGGAGCAGGCAATTTCATTTTCTATCTCAATGTACCTCTGGCTGGCATCAGCAGCCTGCATCTAGCTAGCTAGTGTGTTCCTTCTTGTGGGCTAATCAGGACTTTCTCACAGCCCTTCAAGGAAACTCTGCGGGCTAATCAGAATTTTCTCAAAGCCTTGGAGCAAACAAGCTTGAACTCTATTGACTCAGAATAGACTTCAGATTCAAACTGGGAAACTGAGTCAGTTGTGGGCTCCCACATGTCAAGTTGACATAAAAGTAGCCAGTACAGAGTGGAAATAGATTGGAACAAATTAATTCCAAACCAGTATTAAAAGTTTGCAAGGCCAGGCCTATCATCTTGGGAAGAGGAGAGAGGAGG
This sequence comes from Peromyscus aztecus, assembly GCA_902168405.1. Taxonomy (NCBI): domain Eukaryota; kingdom Metazoa; phylum Chordata; class Mammalia; order Rodentia; family Cricetidae; genus Peromyscus; species Peromyscus aztecus. The sequence continues at coordinate 26,569 of CABHPQ010135542.1, forward strand.
CTCCGGGGATAGGCTACACAGTGAAGCCAGGCAGGACTGGGTGGGGAGTGAGACCGTGTCTTAAAAACAAGAACAAGCTTGCTGACCCACCGTGGAGCCAGGACTGGAAGCTTTTTTAGAATTTCTAAATGCTAAAGGCCAGGGTTGCCCGATTGCCCTGAACCAGACAGTTCCACCCTCATTACTCTCATGCACCAGGGCGATTTGCTCTTATATGGTTCTGAGTTTTAGTCATGCTCCTACATTTTCCAGCCCCCTCCAATCCCAGAACCCTTTAACAAAAGGGCTGAGATGGGGTAGCAAGATGAGTCAGTGGGTAAAAGGCAAGCCTGAGGGTCTGATTTTGACTCCCAGAGTTCACATGGTGGAAGTCAATGGAAGTTAGAACTCTTAGCTCCTTTAGTGTTCTTTTTACCTCTGCATACACACTGTGAGCAGTTATAGACAGGGGAGATGATGTGCAGTGGCTAGAGGTGCTTGCTGCTAAACCTGCTGACCAGAGTTTGAGTCCCAGAATCCACAGGGCAGAAGGAAAGAACGGACTCCTTCAAAAGGTTTTTGACCTCCACAGGCATGCTGTGGCACTTAGGCACCGACACACATACAAACAAATAAAGAAATAAATGCAGTAAAATTTAAAAGTAACAGTCTTCTAAGTCTTCTAGCCCTGGGTTTTCAGCAAAGACAGAGTGTGTGTATGATTGCTCTTTAGTTTATTCAAAGAATGTCTTACCAACAGAACCCCTACAGGGATCCAGTTGTCCTATGAAATCCCAAGGCTTTATACCTTCTGCCTGGCTTTGTCTAGGAGGATACTGTTCAATGGGTCCTGCCCTGTCTTCTCTCCAGTTTGTTTCTCCAGGTTTTTTCTCTTTCAAATGTCCTCCCCCAAACCCGCCCTGCCTTTTTTCTTTAGTCCCATCTCTCTGTGCCATGGGACAGGCTTCTGACTCTCCCAAGAAAACCCAGTGGGGCTGGAGGGATGGTTCAGCAGTGAAGAGTGCTTACTGCTCTTGCAGAGGACCCAAGTCTGGTTCCCACCATCCACATCCTGCTATATCAGGAGGCTCACGACTGCCTGTAGCTCCACTTTCAAGGGATATGATGCTTTCTGGTCTCTGGGGGGTATCTGCATGCATGTGTTGGACATAAATTCACACAACTACACACATAAATAGTAAAAGTAATAAATCAATTTTTAAAAGAAAGAAAGAAAACCCAGGGCATTAGAGTCTCTCTCTCTCTCTCTCTCACATCTCTTTTTTTTTGTTTTTGTTTTTGATTTTTTTTTTGAGGCAGGGTTTCTCTGTGTAACAGTCTTGGCTGTCCTGGAACTCTCTTTGTAGACTGGACTGGCCTCGAACTCACTGAGATCCGCCTGCCTCTGCTTCTCAAGTGCATGCGCCACCACTACCCAGCCAGAGACTCTTTTCTTAGTGATGTGCACCATAGCAATTTCTCCTGCTTTGAGTCTACAGAGCCCTTCTACTTTTGGGTATTTCTGAAGTCTCCTCTCAGGAAGGCTGTGCAGTCTGCAACTTCTGACTAATACACTTGTCTCCTCATGGCACTCATCCTCTGCAGTAAGTTTTCAGCCTTGTTCGGAGGTTCTGGCTGAGGCCCCACTGATTCTGGAAGTAGACAGCTCCCACTGTCTTCCTTGCTTTTGTTTTGATTTCTTGAGAAAGGGTGTCAAAGTATGTAGCCCAGGCACATCAGAACTCGCTGTGCGGCACAGACTGGCATGATTTCAGGAGCTCTTGTTTCTACCTCCTGAAGGCTGGAGTTTTCTAAGTCAGAAAAACTGGGCGAGCAGTGACGTTTCTTGGCTAACATTTGCAAAATATTCGACATCCCTCCCAGGCAGCTTGGTGAAATGTACCGATATCAGGGATCTGGGTGTGCCTCGGGGTTAAAGTAGTATTGCATGGAAGGCAAGCACAGCTGTTAGCACATCTATGGCACACAGTGAGTGTTCACTTGATTTTGCTCTTATTAATGCGGAAGCCATTCCTCGGGATCCCGATGATTCCAAGGACGTGATGGGATTGCATATGGACCCCCCTCTAGGGGAGGGATGTCTCACTACAGAACTGACAAGATGCAAGGGTAACAGTAGTGACACATCAGTCGCTGAAGCTTCACGATGTATTTATTTCAGTTTCCTAGGAAATAGGCTAATAATTCTGAGCATAAGCCTGTGAACCCCAGCTGCGCAGATGTTAAAGCTTCCTAAATGCTGTAAACACCCTGGGTTGGTATGAAACCCCAGGTCTGCAGAGGGCTTATATTATTTGTGCATTGCTATGGATACAGCACAAAGGCAGGCGTCAGGAACATGGACAGGATGCAGGGATTTAAGGCAGCTTATGACAGAGACCATTCTCTCTGAACGTATTATTCTTGGAAAACTTTTGCAAAATATTTGGGACATGAGGTACACTGCTGAGGACATGACTTTCAGTGGTTCACTCCTCACACTCCTGACAGGAAGCTTGGGGAATTGTTGAGAGGCGCATGCACCATGGCGCACGTGTGTGTGTGTGTGTGTGTGTGTGTGTATAACCTGAAGGAGTTGGTTCTCTCCTTCCATCATGTGGGTACTGGGATCAAACTCAGGTCATTAGGCTTGGTGGCAAGCACCTTTACATGCCCAGCCATCTCACCAACCCCTATATTGATTGTGTAGTTTTAATCCATCCTAGATAAATTGATCAAAATAAAATGGAATCTGGAGGTGTCTACAATGAACTGTGTTAGCCAGCTTGGCCTTCCTTCCTTCCTTCCTTCCTTCCTTCCTTCCTTCCTTCCTTCCTTCCTTCCTTCCTTCCTTTCTTTCTTTCTTTCTTTTTCAGAGCTGAGGACTGAACCCAGGGCCTTGTGTTTGCTAGGCAAGCGCTCTACCACTGAGCTAAATCCCCAACCCCTCTTTCTTTATTTGGTTTTTCAAGACAGGGTTTCTCTGTGTAGCTGTGGCTGTTCTGGAACTCACTCTGTAGACCAGGCTGGTCTCGAACTCACAGAGATCCACCTGCCTCTGCCTCCCGAGTGCTGGGATTAAAGGTGTGCGCCACCATGCCTGGCTATGGGCTTTTTCTTAGTTGCCCTTCTCAAGTAGCTGTCAGTTGGCTCTTGTACTGTCTTCAAGACAGATTGTCCCCTCTTTAAGGGAGCAGCATGGGATGTGAACAGCTTAGGTCTTCTTGGCAAATTGTCAAGAATTAAATGAAAATCAGACAAGTACTTAGAGCCCTTCCTGAGATGTCAATGGTAAATGGCAGCTGACATGTGGCAACACAACAGGGCCTTTCCATCACAAACCCCTGACTCTTCCTTTAAATTGAATTAAAACTACACACAAAATAATAATGTATGTCTATATGACATGCATATCTAACACATAGGAATTGCTGCCCAGGATTGAGGACAGCGGGGGAATGGGAATTAAAGGAAAAACAAACAAGAGGAGACTCAAAGAGATGATCTAATTCTCCCTAGGTGACACAGCCATAAAGTGGAGGGTAACTGAACAGAGCTGTCACTCAAAGGTGCAAAACCCTGTTCACTGCCTTTTGTTCACAAGAACAGCAATGAAAGATTGAACAGGACCTTGTTGTATAAAGACACATGTACGGAAACCATTTCTTTGAATGCTAACCAAAAATATGAATGAAAAGGAAAGTCCTAGGCCGGGCAGTGGTGGCGCATGCCTTTAATCCCAGCACTCGGGAGGCAGAGCCAGGCAGATCTCTGTGAGTTCAAGGCCAGCCTGGTCTACAAAGTGAGATCCAGGACAGGCTCCAAAATACCACAGAGAAACCCTGTCTCAACGCCCCCCACCAAAAAAAAGAAAAGGAAAGTCAAGTCCTGTTCATCACCAACCCTCAGAGGGTTGCTGAGTACCGCCTTTTCCTGGGGAAGTGCAGATTCATGTGTATTTGTCTTCCTTTTGGGGGGCTCGGCTTCTTCCTGATTGGTCCATTTCATTCCCAGTAGCATCAAAGGGAAAGGAACTGAATGAAGATTGTCTTGGGGTAAATAATCCCAGCTCAATGACCCAGTAATGGACTCTCGGGAGTTGAAGCAGAAAGTTCTTGCAGATATGGTTCTTCTAAAATATTCTTAGAGCCAGGCGGTAGTGGTGCACACCTTTGATACCAGAGGCAGGATGATCTCTGAGTTCGAGGCCAGCCTTGTCTATAGAACAAGTTCCAGGACAGCCAGGGCTACCCAGAGAAACCCTGTCTGAAGAAAAAAAAAATCCAAAAACAGGAAAAAAATTATTAGGAAAAAAAAATATATATAGCACCAGGAACATTGGCACACAACATTAATCCCAGCCCTCAGGGAGGCAGAGACAGGCAGATCTCTGAGTTCCAGGCCAGCCTGGTCTACACAGTGCTTTCTAGGATAGCCGGGGCTACATAGTGAGATCCTGCCTCAAAAGAAAAAAAAAATCTAAAATTTTCTTTGAGACCCCTCAAATGGTCAACATAGATCAAATATGAGACTAGAGTGTTCAGCTCTAAACTGGATGGTCATACCACTCACCCTCCCACCCAGGCTCAGGGATCTTCTGGAAAAGGGGTGGAAAAGACTGCCAGAGGCAGAGGTGGTGGAGAGCAGCAAGGAGAAGGTGTTTTCTGGATAAGGAAGGGCACCTGTACTCATGGACTCACAGTGGCTGTGACAGCACGCACAAGCTCCAGCCAGGCAGAATCTCAGCACAGAAGGTGGACACAAAATCTCACCGCCAGCTCAGGGGCCAAATTGCATTTGATAGGGGAGCTTTACTGATGTGACCCCTGATGGGGCGACCACACATCAGGGCAGGCCAAGATAATCTGGGCAAAACCAAAAGGGGTTGAGGAGGAGTTGGATGATTAGAGAATTCAAGGTTGAGTGGGAAGGAATGGTTGGGTGAAGAAGGTGGTTATGGGAAGAGTTGGGGAAGAGGGAGTGAATGTGTTCACAATGTATTGTATGAAATTTTCAAAGAATGAGTAAAAACATTGTTGAAACATTTGACAGCTTCATACATGAACATAATAGGTTTTGGTTGTGTCCAACCTTCCCTTAGCCTTCCTCCTCCTCCTCTCACTGAAAAGGGTCTTCTAAACAATCTCCATTTTCATGTCTTTGTATGTGTGGGTGGGTGGGAGACCCATTGAGTGCAATCACAGTAGTTGGAATGAGCATCAGTGGGGGTGCAATTACTAGAACATGTGTCTTGTCAGGAGCTACCCCACTGAAGAGCACAACACGTCCTCTCCCAGCATCCATTAACTTCCCAGGATTCCTTCATGGAGAGTGTGGGGCATCATTTGCCCCTCCCATGTGCATGATGAAATGGGTTATGGGTCCAATCCTGAGTAGGTCACTACAGATGGAATAAATTCACAAATGCTATTTCATGTTATGTCCGGAAGACAGTTTCATGGCACTCCTCCCCATCCTCCGGCTGTCCCATTCTTGACAGCTTGTTTGGAGGTTCTAGCAGGGGAACACAGCTGCGCACATACCTTTGACTGAAGACTGTCTTTGTCCCTTTTCTATTGCCGTGAAGAGACACCATGACCAAAGCAACGTATAAAACAAAGTATTTAATTTGGGGGCTCACTGTTCCAGAAGGCTGGAGCATGGAGCGGTAGCTGAGAGCTTACACACTGAGAAAGCCACCACAGGCAGAGAGAGAGGGAGGAAGGCACGGAGGGAGGAGAGAGAGACCTGATAGATAATGGCATGGGCTTTTTAAACCACAAAGTCCACCCCCAGTGACAGACCTCTTAATCCTTCCCTAATAGTTCCACCCACTAGGAACCAAGCATCCAAATTTATGAGCCTATGGAAGCCATTCTCAATCCAACCACCACACTGACCATTTATTCCAGAAAGGTCGTCTTCTTCTACCAAGAGTACACCTTAAAGAGGGGCCCATATGGAGCTACAGAGGAGGAAGGTGACACTGTCCCAGCCAACCAGATCAGCTGAATAAACCCTGGCAACCCATGAGGTGGCAGATATCAAAACCAGGTGGCCCTCACATCCATGGCTCCTCCATTCCCTCTGTCCCCTTTTCCTTAATTTTCCTTGAGCCTTGGAGGGGGTCAGATAGCTGTTCTGTTCCAGGCCAGGCACCCCACTGTCATTTCTTCTCAGTACTTTGACCAGTTGTTTCTACAGAACATTGTACGGGAGTCTTTATTCTAAGGATGGGTACCCCCAACACCATGTGGGGTATTTTATGACAGAGCTTCTGTCCATTTTTGTTCATAAAAGGTGACATTCTTTTTTGTCTTTTCCATCTCATTAGGGACTGTCTGTTATGCATATTTTAATTTCCCCCTTAACTACAGAGGGTGGGTGGGAAGGAGCAGAGAGGGGTAGGGAGAGGAGCTGGACTTCTCCAAGCACACTTTCTGGTGTAGTTTTGCCTTTGGGGCTTTATCCGCATCATGCATCTCAAGGACTCACTACAGAGAAAAGAAGGCCAGGGAAGAGAAAACCTAACAGGCAATTCTAATACCAAACAAACTTAAAACCCACTGAATACCAACAGCACATTCAGAAGAAACAGAAAGAACTCAGAAGGAGGCATAGAGATTGCAAAAGCACGAGGTGTGGTGGCGCTCACCTTTAATCCCAGCACTCAGGAGGCAGAGGCAGATAGACTTCCATGAGTTCGAGGCTAGCCTGGGCTACAGAGTGAGTTCCAGGCTCCAAAGCTACACAGAGAAACTCTGTCTCAAAAAACAACAGAGCCTGCAAAGGCAGCTGCGGTTTGTAGTGTACTTCCAAAATTGTATGCAGTGTGTGAGTCAGCTTAGTGATGTAGAAACCAGGGTTCTCCAGTTGCTAGCAGGAGACCCAAGAAGAACCATGTGGCACTGCTTTGGAATTACAGGTCTCTATCAACTCAGGAGTTGTCAAGAACCTTTTCCTGGCTGGGCATGGGGCTGTGCACCTTTAATCCCAGCACAACGAGACAGAGGCAGGAGCATCTCTGTGAGTTCAAGGTTAGACTGGTCTACATATGGAATTCCTGGACAGCCAGGGCTACATAGATTCTGCCTCAAAAGATTAAAAAACAAACAACAACAAAAAACCCCACCAAAACCAAAACCCCTCCACTTTTCTCCTCAGTTCTGTCCACTACATGATTCTGACAGGCAGTATGTTAGATGCTATTGCTACGGTGTTAAAAGGGCCACTCTGACAACTATCATATCCTAGGGCAACTGGAGGGCATGAGATTAGAAAGTACTTTATAAATTTCTGCCAGGGCTTTCCATGTGCTAGCTTACCTTAGTTACTAGCCTTCTGCCCCACCGCGGCGCCCCCCCCCCCCGAGTTCTAGAAGTCTTCAGTGTAGAGGGATGGTGTGGAATTCTAGCTTTTGCCTTAGTTTTAGGAAACCATGCATTTTTCTTGCTCCTACTGTTCCCTTTCTTTTCTTTTCTTTTCTTTTCTTTTCTTTTCTTTTCTCTTCTTTTCTTTTTTGAAACAGGGTCTACTACATAGTTCTGGCTGTCCTGGAACTCCTTATGTAGACCAGGCTGGCCTTGAACTCACAGAGATCCACCTGTAAGTGCTGAGATCCCAAGTACAAAGGTTGAGATTCAAGGTGTGGCAAGACCTTTAATTAAAGGCACTACAGTTCCTGTTTCTTTTGGGTTCATCATGGAGGACCCAGCCAACTGTCTGAGCTAGTCAGCCATCTTGGTAGAGATCCCTTAGTTTCTTCAGGGATAAGCTGGGGACAATAGTTTCCGGAGGTGTATAGCTGGATGTGGTGGTGCATGCCAGTGGGCCTGGCACTCTGGAGGATGAGGCAGAAGACTGTTGTGAGTTCAAGCCCAGCTGGGGCTACATAATGAGTACCAGGCCAACTATAGTTACAGAGAAAGGTCCTATCAAATCCCACACCTCCCCTGGGGGGGTGGGAGAGGGAAGCTTTGTGTAGACTCCATCCTCCAGATCAGATGCTGGGATGTAGCTGCCCATGGATAGACCAAGCCCTACTCTGCAGAGAGTGGATTCTTTCTTGGTGAAGGCATAGATGTGGACACAAAACTTTAGAATTCAAATTAATTCCCAGAGTCGGACTAGTGTTCTGGAGCAAATTTGCTCCTCAGAGAAATGGAAGCGAAATGGAGCCCTGACAATGGTGTGCAACCCAAACCAACTCGGCTACAAATCTCTTTTTACATAAATGCAACCCTTGAAACACAAAACATAGGAGGAAAGGCTGAGAAACATTTGCAAATTCATCTCCACTACCAACAGAGCTCCAGAGTCCACAACCTTTCGGGGTGAGTCTTCACTTGGGGGCTTTCCTGGGGTGAGGGGTTTCTTGTAAATGTTTGCCAACCACAAACAAGTTGCCTCACCATGTCACTGACAGGAAATGAGGAATTGCTCTGAGAACAGTTGGTCTTCCAGGGAAAGAGCTGTAAAGGCTCCTAGAGTTGACAGGGTCATCCTGCCAGGGTTAGGGGACAGAGTAGTGAGTGACCCTTCCCAAACGGTTAGCATTAATCAGGTAGACACAGTGAATGGGGAGAAGTCGCAGGCTGGAGAACCCCTGGGTAAGCATCACCAGAACCGGAGTGGTGGTGTGACTAAGCCAGGGCTGGACAGAGAATGACTGAGCAGGAATTTCCGAGAGACCAGGTTTCCCAGGGAGGACCCACACAGAGGGGGTGCTGCTGATGTGAGCAGTCCTGTGCTCTTCTGTTGCCGAGTGCACTAAATGGGCTCAGCAGTTTTCACATGGAGAAAGTTACACATGGAGCTCGGTGAGATGGGTTTGCAGCCTCTGTCGGCTCCCCTGAAGGGTTACCGCTGATGGGGCAGAGCTGGAGCCTGAGTACCAAGAGGAAAGGAAAGCTAGGAAGTGACTTGAAGTGGAGGAGCGACCCAGCTCCTTGAGAATACTGGACCACAAGCTGGCCAGTCACCTCCTCTGGCTTAGCATCAGGGAGGGCATCCCTAATGTTCCCATCTTGGGCTCAGCGGGTCCCTCGGGTTTCTATGCGAGGCACTTGCTTGTTTTTATCTTTCTCTGCAGCTGGAGAAATGGAAATAGGGGGCTGTGTGGAGTGCTTCATGGTGCCTAATAAATGCATGTGGAACTGATGTTACGTGGAAGTTTTATCTTGGCCCTGAACCAGGGGAAAATGTGGGGGTGGAAAGCTAATATATCAGTGGGGAGGCTGGGAGGGAGTGTTAGTCAGAAGGGAGAGCAAAGGTGGACCTACAAAAAAAATCTAGCTTGTGCTTTAGTCAAAAAGACACAAAAGGCACTTGGGAGGCAGAGCCAGGCAGATCTCTGTGAGTTCGAGGCCAGCCTGGGCTACAGAGTGAGTTCCAGGACAGGCTCCAAAGCTACATAGAGAAACCCTGTCTCGAAAAACAAAACAAAACAAAACAAAACAAAACAAAAAGACACAAAAGGACAGTGTCCCAGCCAAGGACCTCAGGAAAGGGGCCCAAGGCCTTCTCCAAGCACAGAGGCTGCAGAGCTGGAAGGGCAGAATCTTTCTTAAACTACAATTGGTCTATCCACGGTTGGTCAGCGCACCCTAGGTAAGTGTAACGTAGACAGGTTTAGACAGGTTTCTAAGACAGACACTGCCTAGAAAACAGAGAGGTCATCACAGAAACCAGGACCCACAGAAAGGAGGGCTCGAAGAAGTGGAGAGGAAACTTCGTTATCTCTTTAATTGTGTTTTGAGCGCTTTGGTCTGTAAGCAATCAGGATGGAAAGAGAAGCTATGCCAAAGAGGAAAGTCTGGAGGAACCAGAGGAGCCGGGCCTGGCCGTCTGTGATCCCTTTATGCCTGAAAAAGAGCAAATTTAAACAACAGAATTTTAATGTTGGTACCGGGGGGTTATGGTATTCTAGTTTTAGTTCTATTTAGAATTCTGAGGTGCAACGTATGAGGATCTGGTTTGGGGGCTTTTAACTTACACCGAACCACAGAATTATTTGAGGAGCTTTAGGAAGGAACATACACCTGTTTCTGAAACAAGGCCTATCAGATCACAATCTCTAGATCTGGAAACCAGGCATGCATATTTCCAAACAGCTCCTCAAGTGATTCTATTTTGAAACTGGATCAAAAATCACCAGCCTAGGCCAATAACTCAGTTCTTTTGCAAACTAGAAGAAAGACTCCTAGTCATTTGTTTTAGTTGGTTAGACACAATTTTTGAAACACAGCAAAAGTATCTCAGTTAAACAACTAAAGAATTAATTAGCCACACAAGCAAACTACATTCATTCATCAAACATTTACTGAATACTTTTGTTCCAGGCTCAGTATTCCGGATAGGGATTCAGGCTGCACTTGCGCAAGCTCTCAGCCTACGAGTGTATAAATTATTTAGACATAGCTACTTGTGACTTACATCAGACACCAAGATAAAAGTGATAAGTTCCTGTTACAAAGACTTACTTGCATAATACCATGGCATATAAGGACTCTCCCACATGAATTAGCCACGCAAGCCAATATCTGAAACAAACAAACAAACAAAAAAGGTTTTTTGTTTTTCGGGTTTCATTTTTGTTTTGTTTTTAGTTTAAGGTTATAGTCATTTGCTAATTAACTCTAACACAGAAGCTTTAAAAAGAAAGATATCTCAATGCAAACTAGTACCTCTGTTAGCTGCCTAAGCTAACTGCAGGCATTCCAGGTACCCAGAGAGCCTGGAGCCACAGTGCCCATAACCTCCCATTCCTTACCCATTTCTTAGGAGGGTGTGATGGTGGTCCACCAAGTACTTTGTAAAGGGACCCAGGGGCCCAAGGCTCTGATAAGGGACACTCTGAGGCCAGAAGACGACCCACTGAAAGAGAATCAGAGGCACAGAATATGTCTAGTAAATGGTTATATTTGAAAGCAGCTGTGGAACAATAATGATTCTGCAGAGACAACTACAGCCCAAAGAAACCGAACAAATCCTCCCGTCCTCCAGCCCCAACGTTTATTCCCGAAAAACAACTGAACTGTGAGATTTATGCAGAAGAAATATGCTTATCAGAATCAGTGTCCAGAGTTATTCTTAATGGATGTCAGTAAAATGTTACTTTATAGAGCTTATTAGCTATCTTTTAAAAGAATTTGCACGCCTTATTCTAGGCTGCAGAAGTTACAGCTGGAGACAATTTCCCATTTAATTTAGAACTGCTTCTTTCACCAAAAAAAACAGAGAGAGAGAGAGAGAGAATCTTCTTGAGAATTATTACACGCCAACACTTGCAAACTTTATAGTCCTGTACATTTCGTCAATGACACCATTACCTCTCCCTTGGTGTTATTTCACAAAGTTCAAATGAAGCTTATATTAAAACTGCCATCTTTCCAAACCAGGAGAACTAAAGGGTTGTACCTGCCACCGCCACAATATCTGTTTGAACTAGCAAAAGCTTACTCCCCTCTATATGCTAACTTAACAGAGACAGGGGACCTTAGAACAACAACAACAAAAAATGTATCCTTGAAAATTTTCAACTCATGCCTCTGCATATGGTGAAATTAGGACAGAGGTGATCACACTTGCCACGAACGACACTGTGGACATGACAATCCTAAGGTCTCCTGGGATATTTAAATAGCATTTCTTCATAATCATACCAATTGAGCCAATGTTATTTCCCAGCATCTTTCTCCTTATTCTTTAAACAAAATCTTTCTTACTCTTCTTCTGTGTGCAGCTGTCTTCTTCCACATCTATGTATGCCCTTCCTTTTTACCAATTAAACCCTACCTATCCATTAGGTTTATCCTCATTTTCCAAGCAATTCAAACTCATTCAAACGCTCTGCTTCGAATCTTATCCTGAGTTGTTAGATCTATGGTAATATACTAACTTCACCCTTCCCAAAACGATAAAACTCGTTTAAACCTCAATGACCATGGAGAGAGAGGACTCCGGGAATGGAACACCA
>CABHPQ010135543.1:0-14436 GCA_902168405.1 Peromyscus aztecus
AAAGTAATAAGCATTCTCCAGAAAGGAGATTTAATTATCTTTCCTAATTTATGACTGCCATAAGAGTAAAATTTCGCCGGGAGGTGGTGGTGCACGCCTTTGATCACAGCACTCGGGAGGCAGAGGCAGGCGGATCTCTGTGAGTTCGAGGCCAGCCTGGTCTACAAAGTGAGTTCCAGGAAAGGCGCAAAGCTACACAGAGAAACCCTGTCTCAAAAAAAACAAAAAAAAAAAAAAAAGTAAAACTTAGACTACTAAACTCATAGTCCAGGTTCTTGAGTTCATGTATAATTATAATATATTAATAACCTATTCCACTGAAATATTTTAATATTATCTTAAATTCTCACCTAAAATACTTGTGTATTAGCACAAACTATGCACATAATGATGTACATAATTATACACACAGACATAAGTTGAATAATTCAAGTACTAGAGCTGTCTTAGAACAAGGTATAAAATACTGAGATTCCCTGCAGACAATTTATTACATCTTTCAAAGAAGCAAATAATACTTTTAAATTGTCCTTTGATGCACTTTCCTCCAGATTAACTGATACACTTCCTGGCTATCCCACCTGTTCTGGTCACCTGTTAATGAAACGGCCCTTACTTCCTATCGTGATGGGTTCTTTTATGTCCTAATTTGATTGGACTACAGCTTACCAGGCATTTGGTCAAACATTCTGGGTGTGACTCTGAAGATGCCTTGTGATGAAGTTCACATTTGATTAATAGAGAAAACAGATCACCCTCCCTAAGTGGCTCCTGTTTATCTGGAGATCGTGGCTAATGGAATCTGCAATTTCAGATCAAGAACTTTTTCCTCCAGTACTGGAGTTTCATTCCCTTGCATATGCTAGGTAGGCACTCTACCACTGAAACATACCCCAATCACATAGTTTCTTAAAGATTCCAACAATAAAGGACAAGTGTTGGTCCTTGCGTCCATTTTAGCCATATAGTCAAAGGAAACCCACTAGTGTTTTATCTTGGCTAGGAACAGGCCGAAATACAAAAGAAATCATTTGATAGCTTCTTGCCTCAGTTATAGTGGCTTTCCAGGACCTACACATGTGTTCAAATCCTGTAACCCAGATACTAAAGCTCCACAAATCAGTATCATATTTATGTCACCATAGAGCCTGTCCATTACCTCTCATAAAGCTTACCTTTTAATTTATACTTAAATTCTGTCTCTCATGGGAATTCTTCCTCATTTTTCCAATCCTCTTTTCTATATATGTTTGTTAGGCCCCAACAGAAGTCTCAACTACTATAAAAATTCAAGTGCATAATAACTTCCTTTTAAGGATATTCTAATATATGCATTGTGTTAATGGTGTATAATATTCACATACTTTTTCACTTTAATTGTATAATAACAAATCCTTGAAGTTAGAACCCCAGTCTTCAAATCCTATTTCTTAATCGCCTAACACTGTTTGTTGAATGAATTGATGTGACAAAAGCTTTAAACACTGAGAAAAGGAGGGCAAAAGCAGGTATGTAAAAAGCTACAAACGTTAATAACTTATTAGAATGTTCTGTGAAAGAAGAGTGGGCAAAAAGGTATACAAATGTTTAGGGAGCTAATGCAATCCACTAATTTCCCTCAGACTGATGCAAAGCAGGGGGAGACAGAGATTACACTAAGAAAATGGCATAATTCAGGGAAAGCATCACCAGCCTGCTCAAAAGCCTAACAGACCATGAGCAGGCTGCTTAACTGTTCTGTGGATTCATCTCTAAACTTAGAACACTAGACTTGATCTCTGAAGTCTGCTTGCTTCAGATAACTTGAGGTTCTATAGCTTTCATTCATCTTGAGAGTTCACCTTTCATTTCTTCACTCTAGAGAAGGAAGGGATTGAACTTCCTTCGATATGAGGAGCTGCTACATCATTCGTACAGGTGCAGAGACTTTAGTAAATAAAAAGAAAGATCAAAAAAGCCAACATCCCAGAAACCAAATATCTATGAATATGCTGGAACTTCAACAGTGGAAGCTTTCTTTAATATCTGCTTTGTTTAATTTAACATTTAAAATAAGCTTTGTCCCCAGAGCATAGAAGAAAGGTGAGCTAAAGTTAGAAATGAAAACTAGAAGCAATACCTTCCAAATACTTGCTTAATTCAATGGTGGAAGCTAAAATGGCTGATTTTTTTAAAGGTGGAAAGCATTAAAGATGCTTTTTCATGATTTGAAGAAAATATATCTATCATTGACACCTTATTTAAGATAATCACATATGCTCAAAAATTTGCACTAAAAAAATTAAAAAAATAAATTTGCAAAGCTCTGTCTGAAGTATGTGGTAGTGAATCCAGAAATCATGTCATTTAGTGAATCCAGAAATCACATCATTTAGTGCTGTCCTTTCTCAGCCTCCAATGCCTGTAAGTGCTCCTTCCCTAGGCACCCAGGATTCCTGGTGTCTGAGCATCTCTGCCACACACTGGATCAGTTGCTCTAATAAACTCACCCTAATGCCACAGTCTTGGGACTATGTACCTTCTCTTCCAAAATATACTTCTGTTAAAACGAGGCCATATGAGACAGCAAATGCTTAGTCAAAAAGGACTAATCAAATTATATGTATCAGGAGGGAAGCTGTGTGAAAGACAAAATCTTCTCAGATAGTTTTTTCAGATTTTCACACATGGCCTTGCTGGTAACCTGACTCTCTACAAAATATACAAGCGACTGTTCAATTTTTAATTGAAGAATAAATGGTTTAAATCAATCAATAAAAATAAGCCTAAGAACAAGATTAAGTTTGAGCACTACCATCATTGAACAAAATCTTCGGTACTCAAATGCAAAATTTAAAAAATAAAATCTGGAAGGAAGGCTTAATAGGTCTTCTTTCACCACCTACTCACATTACTAAGATTGATTTTTTTTTTTATCAGAGTAGCTATTGTTTGCTGTTACAGATGTAAGCCAAAAGGTAGATACGTTTCTCTACTTATATATCATTGAGAAAATCAGGTGAGCCTTAGAGAACCTGAATAATATGGGATAGGCTGGGGAATGAAAGCAGGTGACTTTGGGGACCTATCCTACCTGCTACATGGTTGGGAATTGTCCAATTCAGATTTTCAAAACAATTTCCAAACATGTGTACAATTAAAATTTTGGATCCTTTCACATGAAATTTGAGATTTTTTACATTTCTCTGGAAATATCAAAGGAATTGGCAACCTTGAGTAGGCAATTCTAGGTAACATAAGACAAGAGGACAAAAGACAGAATCTTGATTTAATCTTGAATCTGACCACACCTGAAATTTTCCAAAGTGAGAAACTGTTCCTTTGGAACTGGGGTAGGGGGAAGCATACAAAGGCACTAAACTAAACACTTTGGTGACTAAAGTGTTAAACAGAGTGCAAATGCTTCCTTAAGACAAATGTCAGTATTTCAAAGACAAAACAAGAGGAACCAATATCTGTTATTGTCACTGTGGAGAAACCACAGAAAGAAAAGCTTCCTTTGCTAGCTCTAGCTTTGCTGCGACAAACAAGCTTTGTTTCTAAGGGGAAAAAATGACCACATCAAAACTTGCAAGGAGAAATCACGCTGGTTTGCTTGCTTTGTTTTGTTTTACAGTTACAACAAATGAAAGATTTATTCTAGAAACATAGTCTTCTTTACATGCTCTATATACTCCAAAAAAATTAAAATGTTCTTAACTTTTGAGATGAGAGAGACCTGTAATTCCATTTATTAAGTCATCTTAAAAATATTTCTATATTGAAACTTGGTCCTAAACCTAGGTTCACAACACAATGAAGGTCTAAGGAAGACTTATTTAACCTACATTAAATCTTGATAATGCATTAATGAGTCTTTTAAAGGGATAATTTTAATTCCCCAATCTTCAACCATAAAGACTATATAGTGCTAATCTGCCTTGCCCTTTCAATTAAACTTGTTAAGGGTTTTCTATTTAGTCAGCACCCTGAATGGGCCATTAAAATTCTTGTTCGGTAAGAGTTGTGTTCAGTGCTCTGTTGTTTTAAATTCCATTAAATCCAAATGGTCTTTATCGCCCCATGACCACTGTGACTTCAATCAGCCAATTTAATTACCTTACACAATTGTCAGCAGAAGCAGCAAAGAAAAACAGGAAGCCCTATGACGTTATCAGATGGAAGTTTACCTCTCCAGTGTTGAATCTAAACTCATCAATAATGACGGTTTGCACCTATGCCTTCCTTTCAGGAGGACTTTTGACCTTCCCTTTCATGCTAAGATTTAGAATTTAAGATTCATTCAGAGCACTTTTAATACTTTGATAAGTGGACTACAAAATGAAAGCCCTTAGAAGATAAATCTTCACCACTCAAAACAATCATGCAACACCTGCCTCCCAACACATGGTGCCACTTTAGGAAAAAGATCTGTACACCCCAAGTACTATGCATGCAGCATATAATAATTTATAGGTCTATACATTTGAAAGACACTAGACTATATTTGACTGTATGTGTAAAAATGGGTGTTAAGATTTTCAAGAAATATGTAGAATTGAGGCTACAGTAGCAGAGTAAAATCCTAAACACAGGAATTCACTTATCCACATAAATATTAAATTGTACCACAAACGAGAAAAGCATTTTGTTTATCAGAAATTATGATAACTAAATACCACAAGAGATTATGTCATTTTATCACAGACAACACTTTATAATCTGGGGAATAGATTTGAAAAGTTCTGATAATCAATACTGTATCAGCATTCATCTATAGTAGTAGTTCTCACCCTGTGGGTCATGACCCCTTTGGTAAACCTCTATCTCCAAAAATATTATTTCATAACAGTAGCAAAATATTATTTCATAGCAGTAGCAAAATTACACTTATGAAGTAGCAACAAAAATAATTTTATGGTTGGGGCCATCACAGCGTGAGGAACTATATTAAAGGGTCGAAGTTTGAGAACCACCGATCTATAGCATTTTCACCCTTTGTGTGAAAGCAATTTACATTAACTTCCCTTGCAAAGTAAATGTTGAAAAAGTGTCATTACAGAATCGGGGAATGAATACACTTTACTGATCACTTAAATTGAACCAGAAGCCAAACTTTGCTGAAGAAATGTCCATTGATGTATAAACCCTTGTTCACTTCTGAAAGACAACCTTGCAAAGACAGAAAACACCATTGAGTTCCATGGGACTGGGTGGAGAACTATTTCCAGAGGACAGAAAGATCATTTTTCAAAGTCATTTTCTGAAATGATTGTGCCTCCCTTGATGGATCACATCAAGTTATTCTTTGACGCTTTAAAACTAAGCTAGGACGTATCAGAAAAACGGATCTTTATAAAACGCGCCCTAGTTGGCGATTGTAGCAGATTTCCCTCTCCTGCCATCCAGAGCTCAGGTGAGCAAGTTTTATCTTTTTCAGAGATACTGGATGCAGTCACTCCCATCCCCTCTCTCAAGAGTCAGTTTTCAAGCTCCTAGACATAAGGCCACTCCTCCTTCCCTCCCACTTTACCTCCCAAAGGAAGAAAAATCTCTTTCAAAGAACTTGTGGAGAGTGGCAGCTTCCCAGTTCTCTCAGTCACTGCACTCAGTTCCTGGATGGTGTAGTGCATCTGCCAGGAAGCCTTGTCTCTGGGAGTACAGGAAAATTTCCACAAGAACCAGTTTCATTCCCGCCAAGGTGTGGATTTTTATCTAGTGGGCTGCTCCTGGCTGTGCCTTCACCTAGGGCTTAGGCACCAGGTATGCAAAGCTAGGGCAGTGGATGGCGGCTGGCTGACGTGTAGTGCCAAGAAAAAACACAGCGCATCTGCGAAGGAAGACCTAAACTCGGAAACTTTTGAACAAAAACGCTTAGCGGACTGGCTTAAGAAAGAAAAAAAAAATTAGTCAAAAGCGTCACGTAGTAAGAAGTGACAGACCATTTGCTCAGCTTATTGGAAAGGGCCGTTTTCGAGAAACTGCTCTGTTTAAAAGTTTTGGTTGAGGTCTGTGCTGTCAGCGTCCTAAATGGCAATTCTGGTCAAGAATGAATAATGGGATCCCAAGTTCAGAGAGAGAGTAGCAGTTTGGGATGTGGTGACGATAAAAAGTATACGTAAACAAGCCAGAACCCAGGGAGGTCAACCAGGGCAGAAATGAAGCCAGTTCGCAGCTGCCTCTCTGGGGACTGGGGACAGAGCAGATCAGAAGCAGCCCGAAGAGAAGGACCCGCTTAAGTAATAGAAGAAACATCTTAAGCAGAACTGTATGTAGCTCCAGCACCTCACTCCGAGGACCACACCCACTTGGGCATCCGGATGGCCCACTCTCAGATGCAGATGCGTAAGAACAAAGGTATCTCATTTCCATATGGCTGGGCCCTGGAGTGTAGCCGCTGTTGCAAGGTCTGGGGAAAAGTCTAGGGGTAGTGGTTGGCTTTCTGCCCAACCCAGCAAGCTGCAGATATCTGACCTGACCTGGGCCTTGGGTTCAACTTTCAGCAACACAATTTACCCCTGAAAACACGCCCCCTCGAGGGGCGGGGGGAACACCCTCTAAAGAAGCCAAGTTGGTCTCAGACTCCGAGGTAATGAAACAGCCAGGACCCAAGATAAAAGACCGCTATGGTCGGGTCTCTCAGCCCCATTGGCCAATAGGTAACACCTAGCCAACACTTGGGTCCCCTCCCTCACTACCTCATACGGCCTTACAGCTTTGGGAAAGTGCCCAGGGATCAGCGCTGCAGAGTGATTTGCCTAGCAGCTACTAACGCAGTGCAAAGTGCCCAAAGTCCGGCCCGGCCTGGCATATAGGGGTGCTCCTGGGTGCAGCTGCCAAGTTTTCTTCGGTACTAGAAAGTCGCTGTGGCAAAGTTGGAGATAGCAACAGCGCAACCTTCACCCAAGCCCTAGCACGCCATTGCAGCTCTATGGTTTGGGGGCGGGGAGAGAAAAGCATGAGGGAGATGTTGGCATAAAGAGGGCAGAAACTGATAGGCAGGGAAAGGAAGTTACTCCAGGGTCAAGACACCTTGAGCTGTGGGGAAGCCTGACTTTCCAGGAGGTGATAGGAAGAGGAAGGGTCAAGTCTACTGGGAGCAGGGAGAAGAGCACAGAGCTTATGAGGGTGAATTTTCATCACCAGTTGGGGAAAGAGGATCTAGGGTGGCCTCAAGCCAGCTCCAAGGTTGCCATAGCTCCAAGCAGAAGCGAGCAGCCAGAAGCCTTTCTCTGGGACAGACTGTGTAGCCTCACTCTAAGCTGCCTCCTGCAATAGACCTGAGGCAAGGAGGTGGCTTTCACCCACACCTAACTGCCACTGCCCAAGGACAGCTGCCCAACAACAATTCCAACCCTTTCCTCCCAGGGCAGGAGGCCAGCGATGATTTAACTTTATAACCAAAGTTTAAAATAAACATTTTCAAGAGATATGTATAGGCACTTAACTAACCATCCAATCCACTCAGTACTTTTTACCCCGGAAGAAAATAAAACTCCCACCACTGCATCAAAATAGTCTCAACAGGGAAATGTTCCAATGATTACAACTATACCCAATCCTTCCTGGTGGGTGAGGTCAGATTTAGAGAACATGTATCTCCAGGTAGAAGACATTTGAAGCTAATGTAGAAGAAAAACACAGATCATCTACAAAGTAGGATGTTGGTCTAGGGTGTGAAGGGACTGGTTTGGAGATCTTCACCTAGTGCCCTATTTCTTAAGGACATTTTTAGAGTTTGTCTAGGAAAACTGTGTGTGTGTGTGTGTGTGTGTGTGTGTGTGTGTGTGTGTGTGTGTTACATTTTAGAAGAATTAATAGCTTTCACAAGAATCTAGGCTCTTGTGTTTGTGCTCTTTTGGAAAGCTGCTACATTGCCACAGACATCAAGATTTTTAATATGAAGATATGAAATGATCAGCAGATGTAACAATCTAATGATTCAGCAAATATTGTGCTGCAAGACCAGAGCAGCAATAATTAAGTCTTGAGAGTATTAGTGGCAGTTTTCAGGCCCCAATTCATCCTTCCCCCAGTCATGTACATTCTTACCAAAGCATACTCATTCACAAACACATGAGAAGATATACAAGACCTTTTAAGTACTTTGAATTTTAAAAAAAATTGGGGGGGTTTCCATAGTATAGCACTTCCCATGCTAGTGAACAAATAGTTGTGACACACATATCATGCATATCTTCACACACAGCTCCATATAGGGACTTCTTTAATCCTGTCTAAAGAAGCAGGCATTCCGGTGGATGCTTGTTGCTAAGAGCAACATGCTTAAGTACCATCTAAAGACTGAAGAAAGCAGGAAAATACTCAAGCCAGATCTAGCTATACTCTATTGTCTCATGCTATTACCAGTCTTCTTGACTCTAAATGGCATATGGGGAGGGGGTTACCTTTTCAAATATGTTTAAAAGCATTTCTACCTTATTTTCACAAAGCTTGGGGAAGACAGTGAATTTTAGCACTAGAGAAAGATCACTTGGAAAAAATATGAAATGCTGCTAGTGTTACAGAAGAGACAGGCAACCTCTGCTGTATATCAGACAGAAAACCTAATGTGTCTACTTTTATTTCAAAGATACATGCCCTGTATTTATGCTCCCTACCCTCCCTGGTTAAGATCCCCTTTGAGCTGACAGAGAGTGGGCGCTCACACCCTGTTCACTTTTTCCTCTTTTGCAATGCCCTTCTTTAGGGAACTTTCCTTGATGAGTTCTGAGCTCACTAAAAACATCCCCGTTGGTCATCCAGAGCAACTGGGCAATTCCTACACTTCATTTCCTTCACGCAGACTTCCTGACTAGTGACTGTACTGGAAGCCCACATTTAGATTTTTCCTTCAAGAAAGAAGCTTAGATTCTTGGGAAAACTATAAAACCTTCTCAAATGTAACTACCTAGGATCTTTTATCCATGTCAGAGTGAAACAAAGATGCACTCAGAACCCCACACTCAACTCCCCTCCTCCCTCCACCCTTGCTTCCAGTTACTACCATGCCTTATTTATTAGGTTGGGGTTCTGTGCAAGGGGAGAGAGGGGAAAACTGTAAAAGAATTCAGCAAGTTAAAAAACAAAACAATTAGCCTGGCAGGATCGCTGTTTCGCTGCACTGAGTGGCATCTTTCTACTAGTAAATAAAGCTTTCAATTATACAGCACTATTTCCTAAAGCTCTGCATATGAGAAAGAGCACCAAGGAAAGAAAAAAACATTAAATTGACCAATAAGCTTCTCTTTCAGAAGGAATTAGAAGGGCTGGTGCCTTAGGTTTACAAGTGAGGACCTAGGCAGGTCTGGGCAGAAGCGGACAGATGCAACTCATGGAAGAGTTACCAGACATTAACTCATCAGTAGCACTAACGGCAGTTTTGCCAGCCCTAGCGCTCACTTTGGCTCAGACCGAGCCACCCAGACAGCTGGAAGGTTCCCGGGGAGACCAAAGCATCCTAGGCTTGCCGTGCCCCCATCACCGCTGTCCCCGGGGCGGGCTACGGTGAGGCGGTATATCGGCCAGTAGTACCAGGAACTAGCACCTCCTTCACCCTCTCGGGGCCCAAAATAAAATGAAGATAAATAGAAAGGATAAATGAAAGCAGGGGGCGGTCTTTAAAACCCGGGAGGGAGCAGGTCTGGAAGCGGCAAGCCCACGCCAAGCAGAGCAACTGCCTGTTTACATCCGGCGCCTCGGAGCCCACACCGGCGGTGGTGAGATGCCGGGAATCTTACCGAATCTTAACACATGTGTGGTTCCTTGCGAATATCCGATCCACAGTAAGCAGAGCAGGACTTTAATGGAGCGACTGATGACTAGATTACTTAGAAACGGGGAAATAATCTTCATGATGTTTCTGTGCCTGCGCGCGCGGCACCCACTTCCCCGATCTAGCGTTAGGCTCCGGGCTTGCACGAGAAGGAGGATGCTAGAGTAGTGGCCGCAGACACAATCACGGCATGGTCACAGAAAGAGGAAGGAGTCTCCGCTTCCCAAACCCATTAGCAGTCGCTGCATGTTCTTCACTCACTGCGCCAAGGAGCAAGCTTCCACTGCAAGGGATGGTGGGACATCCATGTTAGTCTGGGAGCATCCGGGAAAAATCCAGCAAGCACAATGTCCGGCCACGCGAGCCTGGGAGTGCACAAGAAGAGGAAAATCAATAGGAAGTCCAGCCCTGCAACGACTAGGTGTCGAAAGCCAACCACAGTCCCAACACAAAGGGCGCTTTGCTGGCAAGGGTTTTGCCAGGCCCTTATTCCACTGCACTGCTGCACAGCTTCTGACGTTAAGCCAAGATAAAGTGAGAAAAATTGAGATAGCTGCTTCCTGCCACTGAGCTTCCCAATATATATTATGCAACCGTTCTGATAGCTCGCCTTGAGTAGCAAAGAAGGAAGATTTATTTACGTGATGCGATGAAAATTGCTTTGGTTTTCAGTAAGAAGCTGCAGAAAGTGCCCGGTGCATGCAAACACACCTCTTGCAATCAGCTGATGAATTTTAATAATTGACTAGCTAAGTCAAAGTCACTTTGTCTAGCAGTTGTATTTTTAAAAAAGAAATGCTCTAAAACAGCGAAATGTAGTGTCAATCTAATTTATGTTAAGCTGAAGGAGTCTTATAGCTTTTAAATCTGAGTAGAAAAGAATAAATACACAGTGCGATGCAATTGGAGAGCTGAATGTACTCTTTAAAAACTGGAGTGACATATTCTTTGGTTAGTAAAGAGATATTTCTTCAGGTGAACTTTCAGGGGAAATGAAGGAATCATTTTTCCAACTCATTTATCACACCTGAAATAATCCTATACAAAGACAATGGTCTTTGAGCTGCAGCAACAGATTCCAGAGGCTTTGTGTCCACATTTTGTCTTTTTTGAAAATTATTTTTCCTTTTAAAATGTAATATAAGATCATAGTTTTGTCTAAAAAATCTTGTCACCAGCTATTTTTCTGATAGCAATATTTAAACTCATCTTTTCTCTGGACTTCCACAAGTAGAAATTTATTCAAGTTAAAAGTATAGAAATGTACACTTTTAATATAAAAATTTTGTTGAAATAGGCAATATACTTCACAAGGAATATGATTATCCCCAGATCCACAACTGCCACTTATATTAGTAGGAAGAGATAATAAGAAAAGCAACAATGACACCATCGACAACATTGTCACCTTATTAAGAAGTGCAAAGGGCAAATTGTTGAACTCGTGTTTTACTATTAATCTCTGTTCATTATCAACAAATAGGGCATAAGTTAGACCTCATGAAAGTTGTATTATTGCATCATATTGAAGGCTACCTAATTTTAATGGAGTGGTGTGAGTACTGTTTAAGTTCTTAAATTACTATGGTTATGCTGTTTCTAAGTAGCAAGAAGATACCACAATGTAGTCATTACATCATAGTGATTTTTTACTACCTATATTTTCTTAAGATATTATTATAAAATGCCGATTGAAAAACTCTACATTTTCAAATGTACTAAGAGACATTGATCTTTTTTTAAGATGGAGGCATAACTGCAGTGATAAAAATAAGTATCATGAATAGCTAGTTTGGCAATCTAGCAGGCAATCCCGTCAAACAATTCCACTATTTGAGCACTTTAAAAGGAACATCTAGTGCTGAAACCAAGGGTATCTAGCGACTCCTTCAGTCCATGTTTGAAACATCACTTATAAAATATGTTAAAGACCAACATGTCCTGTCTTGTATTGCTGTCTCATTTATTCCATTCTATTTGTTCATTTTTCTTCTTCTTCACCCTCATAGAGAAAATAATGAGAGCCAGGGAAAAACACACATTCTTGGCTGTTTTCATTTTCCAATATAATTGATATCAACTACCTGAAAATAGCATGTTCTGTTGTGACTAATAAAATTTCTGCAATTTTTGCAATGTAGCTGGCGTTTCGTGGAACCAGAGTAAACACACTGTACCACAATTTCTTGTTCACAAATTCTTTCAGCATAACAGTATTTTGCATAGCATTTGTCATCTTTCTGCTTACACCTAGCATTCTCAACTACTTATGTGGCATCATTGTTGAATGTCTAGTGGGAAAGTGAAAGAAAAGCTTTGGGTTCATAAAATTCATACAAAATAAACTGTAAAAAAAAAAAGTAATATCTAACAAATTTTCTTTACTACTAAGTGGTCTCCAAAGAACCAGCTTTGCACATATCTTCAATTGTTTCATTTACATCTAACAACTAAGTTGAAAAGCTTTAACATAACAGCAAATCCACCTGTCCAACTGGAATTCTTCAATACCAGGGACAGCCCTTTTTCAGTACCTCGGACAGCGCATTGGACATGGATTTAGTCTGATATTGAAAATGGTAAAATGAATGGATAATATATGCCATATGAAATGACAGTATGCACATTTCTATTACAGATATGAGTAGTTTGAATCATTGAAGTACACATAGTCAAGAAATCAATTTTGTGAACTGTGTTGAGTGCATTTTTCAATGTGAGTAATGGGTTGTTTAACATACCTGAGATATACAAACAGTGATTGCTTTCCAGTTCATACTACTACAAAAGCTGCTAACACTCACTGTGAGGCCCCTCAAGAGGACTAAAAAACTTGTTTCCTCATACAAAAATTAGCATGGAAAAATTTTGAATGCTGAAACATGCTGTCAATATTCAGTGGCGTAAGACATTTCTGAAATGTACAATTAGTTATCACGTTTAATTGCCCACCTCCAGATTTCCATCTGTTAGGAGGGAAAACAGATTAATTCCATCCTTCCTTTATTAAGCTTCACTCTTCAGACCAAGAGCAACAAATCAGTAATTTACCTTTCAAACACAATAAAATGATGAGGTGATGTAGAGGATGCCTTGTTTGTTATATCGATATTTTGAAGTTATTGCAAGAACTCCTTAATACTGACACTATAATTAAAGTTCTGAGTATTAATGGTTATTAAGTATTTTACTGATCACATTTAATTATCTTAAAATTGTGCCAGTTCTGTATTTGCTTATTTCTTAATAGAAAATGAAAAAGAAATACTTTATTTAGATTTCCAGTGAACATTTATATTTAAAAGTAGTGAAAATTGTGTGCTTTGCCTATAGATTCATTTGCTGTGCAGTTATTTCAACCACATGGCAATCTTTATTGCTAGGAGCTAAAGCTGTGAGGGTTCCAAGGTCAAAGCAGAGATGAAAAACTGCCAGCACACACATATATGCTCACACAGAGAGAAGCTGTGTCTAGAAGAAAGCCTTAAAATACCAAAGAAGGCTGTTATGAAAAACTACCAAGCCTATGGTGAATAATAAAGGGAGAAAATGTATATCACGTTCATGCAAAGCTTTTTCCTACAACAACCACAAGAGAATGACGGAAGGCACTGGCTTCATCTTTCACTGCATTTTGTATTACCTGACACTAATGACCTCTTATTCTTGGGCACTATTACTTGAGAAGCAATTTTAGTTTCCTAGTCTCCTGGTGAAAATGAATCATATTCTAGTTAGCTGCCACCTGCTGGGGCATGAGCAAATGTGTAATAATCCTTATAGCAGAACCTTTAAAAGACAATTCCTATACCTTTGGCTAGAAACAGCAAATGTATATTCTAGAACCATCAGAATTTCAAAGCTGTCTCAAAGGCTCTTCCATGTCATATGTGTAGTGCTTTTAAATTTTCTCACACAAGTGACAGGCTTCTACTGGACCTCACATTGATGTCTGGTTGTTATGGGACATTTCAGAAACCTCATCTTCTAGTAACACCCAAGGCATTTTTCCATGCAAGTGGCCTATTGTGTTGAGGTTTAGCTAAAATAAACAGCTTGCTCAATCATGACATTAAAGGGGCCACAGAATAAAGTCTGAGACAGAGATCAGTTGAAACCACACTGTTGCACACCTGCAGTCTACCCTAACCATGATCACTATGCTGTTCTTTGGGATTCTAAACACATCATCAATTGTTCTGCTAGCATTCTACTATGCTGGTAGCTAATGATACTTATGCTTTTAATTAATATTTAGATGCTGAAATGTATCTTGATTAAAAAATGAAACAAATCAATTTATGTCTGTCAAGATCTTTTTTAAAATTCAGCATGTACAATCTTCAGTGGATTTAAATTTAAAAGAAAAGGCATAGGTGTTCAGTCTTTCGTTATTTCTGTCTTACCTTCCCCTGTATACTTCAATTTCTTTAACATGTAAGTTTCTAAGGTCACTGGGATTTGATTAGCTGACTTGATTGCTGCGGGAATGTGTTCTACAAAGTTATAAAGTAAGGAACTAAAACAATTACAAATTGAAATATAATTGCACATCTTCTAACAACTAAACTGCAGACTTATTCAAATGAAGTACTCATATCTCATGAGATGAAAAGAATCAATCCATAGGCAATTTTGATGACGGAATACTTACAGTGTGAAGATGAAGAAGTGATAAGAAG
>CABHPQ010135544.1:7482-22435 GCA_902168405.1 Peromyscus aztecus
TGTGTGTGTGTGTGTGTGTGTGTGTGTGTGTGTGTGTGTGTGTGTGTTTTGAGACAGGGTTTCTCTGTGTAGCTTTGCACCTTTCCTGGGACTCACTCTGTACTCCAGGCTGGTCTCGAACTCACAGAGATCCACCTGCCCCTTGCCTCCCGAGTGCTGGGATTAAAGGCGTGTGCCACCACCGCCCAGCGAGGGTAAACATGTTTTAAGCTATAAGCCTCTTTCTAGCTATAGATCCCTTAACAAGGCCCACAGGAGCTGCCCCAGTCCTCTTCAGAACACTTCTTTGTTCCTTAGTAACACACTAAGTTCACAGGCTGGGCTCAGGACACCGGCATCTTCCTATCCCTACTGAGATAGGCCTGGGAGTAAATGATTCATATAGCAGGGTGGAAAGGGAGCCCAAGAAGGACATCACTTTCCCGTCTTATGTTTAATAAAATCCAGGGAGATACACATACACACACAAAGTTTCATTCATTATTATTGTGTGTTCGCATATGTATTCATAGTGTGCATGTGGGTGCACCTGCCATTGGTGTATGTTGGCCAGAGGACAACTCTGTCAAGCTGGCTCTCTCCTTTCACCTTTATGTGGGTTCCAGAGATCAAATTCAGGTTGCCAAGCCCGCAAGGCGAGCGAGCACCTTTACCCACTAACCTATCTCAATGGCTCCCACTTTCTTTTTATTTTTTTATTTTATGTGCATTGATATTTGACTGCATGTATGTCTGGGTGAGGGTGTCGGGTCCCCTAGAACTGGAGTTACAGTGTGAGTTGCCATGTGGGTGCTGAGAATTGAATCCGGGTCCTCTGGAAGAACAATCAGTGCTCTTAACCACTGAGCCATCTCTCCAGCTCCCCCACTTTCTTTTTTTAATTAAAAGGTTTTATGGAGGGGTTGGGGATTTAGCTCAGTGGTAGAGCGCTTGCCTAGCAAGCACAAGGCCCTAGGTTCGGTCCTCAGCTCTGAAAAAAAAAAAAAAAAAAAAAAAAAAGACAAAATAACAAGAAAGGTTTTATGGAGCTGGAGAGATGGCTTAGTGGTTAAGAGCACTTGCTTCTCTTGCAGAGGACCTGAGTTCAGTTCCCAGCACCTACCTGGTGGCTCACAACCATCTGTAACTCCAGTTTCAGGGGATTCAACTCCCTCTTCTGGCCTCCTCAGACACCAGGCATGTATGTGGTGCTCATACATATACGCAGACAAACACCCCCATGAAATAAAAGTAAAATTTAAAAAATAATTTCTTTTTATTTTATGTTCATTGGTGTTTTACCTGCATGTACATCTGTGTGAGGGTATCAGAAGTCCTGGAACTGGAGTTACAGACAGGTGTGAGCTGCCATGTAGGTGCTGGGAATTGAACCCAGGTCCTCTGGAAGAGCAGCCAGTGTTCTCAACTGCTGAGTCATCTCTCCAGCCCTTGTTTTGATTTTTTTTTGAGACAAGGTCTCTCTATGTAGTCCTGTCTGTCATGGAACTCACTATGTAGACCAGACCACAGATATCTGCCAGCCTCTGCCTTCTGAACGCTGAGATTAAAGGTGTGCGCCACCACACCTGGCCTAGCTACTAGAAATGCAAGTTTGAAAACCAGCTCTCGCTCTTGCCTATAGCCAATCTCCATTTTTTCCTGGTCACAGGTCCATTGATAGCTCTTTGGCCACCAGCAAAGTAGACTACATGTGTGGAAACTAAATTTTTTTTACCCATAAATAAATAAATAAATAAATATTCATTAAAAAATATAAATAAATCTTACTTACCCAGGTATGCTAGGTCCTGGGTCAAGCACTGGGGTAACACCTTATCAGTCATGGACTTAACTTGAAAAATTATACTTCAGGGGTTCATATGACCATACGGTAAAAGTATAGACCACATAGCAGGAATCTGGTCTGGCCTGGGCTCAGGGAAGCTTCCTAAGGAACTGGAGTTCTTGAGATTAAATTATCTGGGTCAGTCTGCTTGGAGAGCGATCTTTTGTTATCGTAACAGCCCATGAGAAAAGAATTAATAAACTTACTGTGTATGTGTAAAATACATATAGACATACATATATATTTAATTTTAATTAATTTTATAAACTTTATTACTTCACAACAACAACAAAACCCTTTTAAGTAACACACCAAAATCAACCAGACCTGAAGTCTGTATGTCAGTGAATTTCTATATAATTATAAAGCCATTCTGAAGCTGTGGAGCGTCACACTGGATTTTACACTTTCACTATGGAATATATTTTTATGCACTTATCCATCACCAAATATGAAAGCTCCTTGGCAGAATTAGAACTAGGAAACAAGTACTCATTATCCTCTTTCATAACTCACACTGGAGAGCAGGCTGGAAGGGGACCTGAGTGGATTCCCAGCACCCATGTAAATACCAGGCCCTGTAGCATGCACAATAACCTCAGGGCTTAGGATGCAGGGAGCAGACACAGAGAGAGGTACCCCAGGGCTTAGGATGCAGGGAGCGGACACAGAGAGACGTACCCCAGGGGCTTACTGGCTGGCCAGTCTAGTTGAAATGGTGAACTCCTGGTTCAGTGTCTCAAAAAATAAGGTAGACAGGGTTGGAGAGCCCCAAGTTCAATTCCCAGCACCCATGTGGGCCACTCATAACTGCCTGTAACTCCAGCTCTAGGAAGATCTGACAGGCTTCCTCCCTGGGCATCTGCGTTCACATGCCCCCCCTCCCCGCCCCCATCCTGTAAATTAAAAATGAAATTACCCAATATCAACTTCTAGTTTCTTTATGTGGCATGAAGGGACATGCATTCCCACACAGTGTGTAACATGGACACCACAAAATCAAAACAAAAAGTACTCTAATGAACAGGAAAAGCAATTTTGCCTACTGCCCAAGACTTAGAAAAAATCCAAGTAACATTCCTGGGTCTCAGTTGCATTTTCTTCTTTTTCTTTTGTCTGGGGTACTGGGTATTGAACCCAAAGCCTCATGCACACTAGCTCTACCTGAGCTATACCTCCACGTCCCGGTGGGGCTCAGATTCAGAGGAAGCTTTGAGGAGTCAGTCTCTCCTCCCACCATGTGCATGCATGGATCAAACTCAGGTTGTCAGCCTTGGCAGCAAGTGCCTTAACCACCAAGCTGTCTCACTGGCCCTCCTTCTTTCCTTTTCCTTTTTGGTTTCTATGTTTCGTTTTGTTTTCTCAAAACAGGGTTTCTCTGTGTAACAGCTCTGGCTGTCCAGGAACTCGCTCTGTAGACCAGGCTGGCCTCGGGCTCACAGAGTTCCATGTGCCTCTGCCTCCCGAGTGCTGGGACTGAAGGCGTGCACCACCACCGCCTGGCTTTACTTTTCTTTTTTAAACAGGTATATACATACCATCACACTTAGTCTTTTATGGCTCTGGAGACTGAACCCTGGTTTTCATACACACTAAGCAAACACTACCAACTGAACCACATCCTTTAATTGACAACAAAGACATGACTATGGGTCTGTGACCCTTCATCCAGAGTGTACATGAGAACCACCAAGGAAGCTGGCCCAGCCACAGTGTGGGGTCCACCCAGAGACAGCACGTTGGAGGTGCTTGACAAATGACAGCTCTACTCTTTTGTTTGTTTGGGTTTTTTTTTTTTTTTTTTTTCTGAGACAGTTTCTCTGTGTAGTTTTGGTGCCTGTCCTGGAACTCGCTCTGTAGACCAGGCTGGCCTCGAACTCAGAGATCTTCCTGGCTCTGCCACCCGAGTACTGGGATTAAAGGTGCGCACCACCACTGCCCAGCTGACAGTTCTGCTCTTACAACTGTCCTAGACGACATCGCTTCTTTGGTGGTGCTGTGCGGGGACTCCTGCAGTGTGGGGGGAACTGGAAGGTTCTGTGAGAATCTCACTAAGAAAGTGAGAGCACACAACGGGGGCTGACTAGACACTGCTCAGGGCACCTGCAGGCCTCACTGGTTCTAACTGGCATGAGAAGTCTGAGAAGACATCCGTCTGTGTCACATGTGTCTATATCTGCAAGTCTGTGTCAGTGTTGTGTGTCTTACAGTACTGTTTTTCACACTCTGTATCTTTTATGTGCTTACCATATTATAACACAACCCAAGAAATAGGCTTAGTTAAATGGAAGCTTTAAGTGGGTGTGAAAACTTCTTACATGGTCCAGGTCTAAAGGAGCTGAGCTAAAATTAGACTATTCCAACAGCTACTGACTAAGAGACTGTCTTGTCTTTTTCCACCTCTAAAAAGATTGTAGTTATAAAGCTTGGAACCATAATTAAAAACAAAAGAAAGGCCGGGTGGTGGTGGCGCATGGCTTTAATCCCAGCACTCAGGAGGCAGAGCCAGTGGATCTCTGTGAGTTCCAGGCCAGCCTGGTCTACAGGGCGAGATCCAGGACAGGCACCAAAAACTACACAGAGAAACCCTGTCAAAAAAAAAAAAAAGAAAAAACAACAACAAACCCAAAAACAAAAGGCACACAAAGAAAAAGAGCAGGAGAGACAGATCAATAACAGAAAGAAAAGTCAGGAGCAGGACTCAGAGGTGAGGCAGGATTTGAGTTGGGGGACAGCCTGGGCTACCTAGGTAAAATCTTGTCTCAAGATATGTATGATGGAGAGAAACATCTGTCTATAGTTCACAGGCAAGAGGAAGTCACTAGGATTGAAGATCAGTTGACCAGGCCACACCCAGCCGGGGTCAGAGGGCCCCAAGCCCAGTTTCCCAAGAGAGTGGAAATGTGAGCAAGAGGTCTTGTGGTTGGTGTCAGGAAAGCCAGGGCTGACAGAGAGCCTTCCTGCTGTCTGGCAATATGAGATTGCAGCTTGCCAGGAAGGGTGGTGCTCATACAGTCAAGGGCTGACAAAGCATGGGAAACAGCAGCCTTCTAGA
Organism: Peromyscus aztecus; assembly: GCA_902168405.1. Classification (NCBI taxonomy): domain Eukaryota; kingdom Metazoa; phylum Chordata; class Mammalia; order Rodentia; family Cricetidae; genus Peromyscus; species Peromyscus aztecus. The sequence continues at coordinate 12,363 of CABHPQ010135544.1, forward strand.
CAGCCTCCTCTCCTTCCTGTGGTGCTGTGTGCTACAGAACGGCAGAACAAACACATCAATCATGACTGATGCCGCAGGGTCTAGGGAATGCTGACTTCCCAGACGCAGACCCGAGAGTCAAGAAGTCCAACCGTCTCCTTGACAGGCTGAGTTTCTGCTCAGAGGGTTCCTAGTGAATGAGGGTAGAGAAGGTTGAACCCTTTTTTCCTCTTTAGAGCTTTTAGAATCTCTAACATTCCCTTCCTCAGCCCTGCCCCAGAGTACTACTACTTACAGATGCAGACAAAGAAGGAATGCCCAGGCCTAGGAGAGGGCAGTGAGCTGTGGAGGACTGCCCAGAAGAAAACATAATTTGCTTGCTATGGCCTGAAGGTGCATACCTAGAGCCTTCACGGATATCTGCCGGGTGAGTGGAGGTGGGATGTTGATGCACACCAGGTCTACATCTTGATGCAGCAAGACGTCATCAGTCCGGCTGGTGTAGAAAGTGATATTCATCTCCTCGGCCAGCTGCTTTGCTTCCTCCTCGGTCTTTCCCCACAGGGCCTCCACAGTGAACCCCTCTGCCCTCAGCAGGGGGACTAGGACCCGGGCTGAGCTGCCAGTCCCAAACACGCCCACTCCGGGCAGCAACTTCATCCTGGTCTCTGTTCACCAACTCATCTCCTTACAAGGGTCTCCAGAATGGAGCTGACCTTCCTTCCCATAGTCCTGATCAATCATGGCTCCTAAAACAGTAAGAAACAAACCGGTTAGTGGTGGAGATACCACACAGTCACCTGTTAGACACAGAGAAAAGAAAACAAATAAACAAAAGAAAAGTGGGGGTCAAATCTTTATTCTGCTAAAGTTTCTATATAATGCTGGGCAAGTAATTTAGCCTTCAAGGCTTCAACCACCAAAAAAAAAAAAAAAAAAAAAGATTGATCTTAAACTTCCTCCTTTTAAAAAGTATTTAGTGTGTGTGTGTGTGTGTGTACCTGAGTATATGTCTGTGCATTACCCATGTGCAGAAAAGCATAGAGGCCAGAAGAGGGCACTGGATCCCCTGGAATTGGAGTTACAGGCAACGTGACCCTCCATGTGGAGGCTGGGAACAGAACCCAGGTCCTCTGCAAGAGCAGCAATGCTCAATGCTCTTCACTACCGAGTCATTTCTCCAGCCCTTAAAGTCCTCTCTTGCTGTAAACATTCAGTGTTTCGTGGTATGACAATGGGAAAAGGAGGGAATAAAAGCAGCGCACAAGGAAGCAGCAGTAGCTGCTGCGCAGTACAATGAAGACAAGCGTTAGGGTGGAGGCTGGTGAGGCTTAATGGTAGAGTGCTTGCCACGCATCCGTGAGGTCAAGGGTTCGAGTCCCCAAACCAAAAAAAAAAAAAACAAAAGAAAAAAATTTTTTTAATCAGATATTCTCGGGGGAGGACTTGGAAGTCTCAGGAAGGAGTACTGTGCATGTGAGGCCAGCCTGACCTATACAACAAGAGTCTGTCTCAAAAAAAGAGTGAAAAAAAAAAAAAGATAGAAAAAGAAAGCCAAGCATGATGACACACTCCTTTAATCCCAGCACTTAGGAGGCAGAGGTAGGTGGATCTCTGTGAGTCTGGGTCCAGCTCAGTCTACATACTGAGTTCCAAGACAGTCAGGGCTATATAGAGACTCTCTCAAAAAACAACAACAACAAAAAACAAAAACAAAAACCCCAAACAAAAACACCGAAAAACGAGGGTAGCTAATAAAAATGACAGGTTAGATAAGTAACACTGGGCACAGGGCACAGGTTACTAAAACCACAGGGTCCAGGGGCCTCAGCCACCTGAGCTCATTTACCACACACTCACTGTAAAGGGGAGGGAAGTGCTGGGTCCACAAGGTAGCCCTGCAGCATCCTGTACTGCCGACAGGATGTCCGTGCCTCTGTGAACCACTGAAACAAGCATGGCTTAGGAGCTGGCAATTGCAGACCCTCCAGTGTCTGTTTTGTGTGTGTGTCATTAGGGTATTTGTTTATTTACTTGTTTCTAGACAGTCTTGTGTATCCAAGGGTGGCCTCAACCTATGAACCACACCCGGTTCTAGGTGCTAGGGAATGAACCCAGGGCTTCACGTGTGCCAGACAAAACTTTCTATCAACTGAAGTATATTCTCAGCCCGGGTTGTGTTATCTTTTGTGCCCACTGTGGATGTGGAGCCTGGCTGGCCCCTGTGCACTATCACTGGGATTTTGTCTTCCCAATTCATTTACTCACTATGAAGGCCTGTGTGTCTGGAACTAAACACAGAGACCAGTCTGGCCTCAAATGAACAGAGATGCACCTGTCTTTGCCTTTCGTGTTGGGACTAAAGGCTGAAGCCACTATGCCTGGCTCTGCAGACCATTAATCATTAAAACCAGGGATGTCCACATCCTCTCTAAAATTATGTTCAGGACAACACATTTCCCTGTTTCACACTGCAGGCCTAACTACTCCAGTCATAGATGGTGTATGTACAAATAAATAATACATGCAAACATTTTATCTATTTATTTATGGTGTATATATAAATAAATAATATATGCAAACATTTTATCTATTTATTTATGGTGCATATATAAATAAATAATATATGCAAACATTTTAACTATATATTTATGGTATATATATAAATAATATACACATATTCTATTTATTTATTTATTTAGTTGGTTATTTTTTGAAACAGTTTTTTTTCTGTGTAGCCCTGGCTATCCTGGAACTCAATTTATAGACCAGGTTGGCTTTGAACTCAGAGACCCATTGGCTTCTGCCTCCCAAGTGCTAGGCCTAAAAGACGTGCACCACCACTGCCCAGGGATATATACATTCTGAAGCACTGGTGGTGTAAAGTAACAAAATGGAGATTTTTTAATAACCTGTTTTACTACCACCGACCTCTGCGGAAACTAAATGGCATGAAACTAAGCAAGCTGGGTGACTCTGGGTGTTGACTTCCTGCTCAAGCAGGAACAGCTAGTTTGCCTGGTTTATTTCGGTGGCTACTCTTCCTCATCCCTAAATTTCTTACTCTTGTCTGAAAAATCTTGGCATATGCCTTTCACATGTCCCTGAAGATCTAAACAAATCCAGCCTCATCCAGCTCATGTGAATTCCAATCACCACATCTGTCAGGAATGCACAGGACAAGTATCAGGTGGCGGGGAAGGCGGTACAGAGGTGAAGCAGGGTTTCAAATCCTGACTCTGCCACTTACGGCTGGGTGGCCTTCACTTGGGTGGCTGAGTAAGTCGGTCACTTTCTTTCTCTCCACCCCCTTTCTCTTTCTCTCCTCTCTCCCTCCCTCTGGCTTTTTGTTTGTTTGTTTGTTTGTTTGTGTTTTTTGGTTTTTTTTGAGACAATGTTTCACGCTATAGCCTAGAACTCACTATGTAACTCGGGCTGACCTCAAACTCACAGCAAAGCACGCCTGTCTCAGCTCCCCAGAGCTGTGATTACAGGTGTGCACCATCATATGTAGCCAGCTCAGCTTTTTAAAAAGATTATGTATCTTTAGACTTATATTCTCTGTATGTGTGGAGGGTTATGACATGAACAAAGTATAATGTATGTATGTTTGAAAATGCTGTGACTGACTCTATTATTTTATATGCTAACTAAATAACATTTTTAAAAAGAGAAAAAAAGATTTGTTGTCAGGTATCTATAGAGCCTTCTACCAATGACTTGTCAGTAAGAAAGAAAGAAGCTATAGTGAAATACAGGGAACTGTGTTGAGATTCATGGTTTTATGTTTGCTGGTTTTTAAAGGAAAGAGCTTATTTTGGCTTACAGTTCTAGGGGATGGTCCACACGGCGTAAGCCAACAGCTGCAGGAGGTAGCTGGCCACATGGAGTCCACAGTCAGGAAGCAGAGAACAGTGAAATCATTTTTTTAAAAGCATAGTCTCATATATTTCAGGCTAGCCTATAACTCATCCTGCAGCTGAAGGTGACCTTGAACTCCTGCTACTTGTACCTACCAAGTGCACTACTACAACCAGCTCAAAGTTGCATGCTTTTCTGAATTTAAAATATTTATTATTATTGTATGTGTTTGAGTGTAGACAAGCACATAGCAAGGCATACATGTAGAGGTCAGAGTAACTTTTGGGAGTTAGTTCTCTCCACCATGGGTTCTGGGGACCAAACTTAGGTCATCACGCTACTGTAGCAAGTGCCTGTGCCCACTGAGTCATCCCTGGATAAAATTTCATTTTCAAAGAACCAACTCAAATAGTGACATCTAATATTCAGAAGCAGCAGAAGCAAATAAACAAGTAAGTAAATAAATAGTGGGGACTGGGGCCTGGAAAGATGGCTCAGTGGTTGAGAGCAATGACTGCTCTTCCAGAAGACCTGGGTTCAATTCCCACCACCCACATGGCAGCTCACAACTGTCTGTAACTCCAGTCTCCAGTTCCAGGCCTTCTGACATCTTCACACAGACATACATGCAGGTGAAACACCAATGAACATAAAATAAAAATAATTAAAAACAGTAAATAGTGGGGACTATGGAGCTGGCTCAGGAGGTAAGAGTGCTTGCAATATAAGCATGAAGACATGAATTCAAAGCCCCAATACCTATGTAAGAAGCCGGGTGCAGCTTTGTGAGCCTGCAACCCCAGCATTTGGAATGCAGAGACAGGTGGTTCCCAGGAGCTTGCTGGCTGGCCAGTCCAGCCAGAATGGCAAGCTTCTGGTTCAGTGACAGGCCCTGTCTCAACGGAATAAGGCCCAGAGTAATGAGGGGCCACCTGGCATCTTTCTCTGCCCTCCACAGCCACATGCCCAGATGTGGGCACCACACCCTCCGCACACAAATCAAACAATCAGCTATGCAGGAATACAAAGGTAACCCTGAGCTAATTGCATGGGTACAGCCCATCAGGCAGTATGAGCCTGTCTTTAAGTCTATACAATCTTGTCTTAAAGCTGAGAAAACAGAGGCTCAGAGAGACTTTTCCAACACCCCACAGCTGGCTGTGAGCAGCACACCTGCCACACACTGTGAAAACCTCCACAGGTTACTTGGCTCTCCTCAGACTCTGAAAGTTACTGTGGAACACGTGTGCGCTCAGAGCACACTCTTGTCCCTGGTAAATGTGAGCCAGAAAAGTTCCTCTGTCACCAACCTTACTGCTTGCCTCAGATCTATCACTCAGCCAACACAATCTGTTTATGTATCACATCTTTATGGGAAGTTTAACGGGGGCTGTGGGGTATGAAAACCCTGAGTTCAGGGATGGCAAGTCAGAAAGGTCAGCAGGAGTCAGAGCTGGCAGCATCAAGTAACAGTCTAAGGATGGACTCTGGCAGATGGTTTGCTCAGTCCTCCTCCTGGTCTGCCCTACTGCCATGAATTCAGAAGGCCGAACTCTAAGGAGCAAGACTCCAAGTCTTCTGGCTTCTGTCTGAGTCCCTAGAAGAAATCTGAGAGCAGGAAGGTCAAGGCACTTATCCCGTGATCTCTTTCCAGACAGACGGTTCTAGCAGGATCTATGTTCTTTGACTGAGGTCACAAGTCCTATGGGAGACTATTGAGGATCCTGTTCCTTGACCATAGCTTTGGCTGGGTTCCAGGCACACCCACTTTTCCTCCATTGTATCTGGGATGGGAGCATGACCAGGTACTGTCACTCCTTGACAGTCTCTTGGTGCTCTACCATCCATCATAGGGCCACTTGGCCGTTCATGCAATTGTAAATAATCCCTTCATTCAAAGTTTCTTATTAACCTCTGATTGTACTGGTTGTTTCCTGTAAGCAGCTAAGTACCACTGATTTCCTTTTTAAAGCTGGCACAAAAATGAAGGCGGAATAGATTTAGGAGACACTTGATAAAAAGAAACAGTTACAATACCAAAAGACAAGAAAGCCAGGAAGTACAGGGCTTGCCACAAAAGCAGAAGGACCTGGGACTGGATCCCTAGTATTCCACAAAAAGCCAGGGAACGACGGCCAGCAACCAAGAAAGATCGATCCCTGGGGCTTCCTGGTTAGCTAGTCCAGCTGAATCAGAAAGCTCCGGGTTCAGTGGCAGGCTCTTCCTCAGAAATTAAGGTAGAAGTCTTGGAGATGGCACAGTGGTTACAGCACTTGTTATACAAGCAGGAATTCAGATCTACTGAACTGATGTAAATGCCGGATGGGCATGGCTACTCACCTGTAATTCTAGGCTTGGAAGATGGAGACAGGATCTCCAGAGCAAGCTAGCTAGCTAGACTAGACATATCAGTGAGCTCTGCCTTTGCCTGAGACCCTGACTCAAAGCACAAGATGAAGAGAAATGGAAGATCTCCACTATCAACCACAAGCTCACACACCCACACTCATACACGTGGAAAAAGAAGAAAAAGCAAAAGGTGGAAGAGCTGGTGAGATGGCTTAGCAGGTAAAGGCTCTTACCACTAAGTTTGAAGACCTGAGTTTGATCCCTAGAACTAACGCAGAAGAAGGAGAAAAGCAGTTTCCACAAGTTGTCCTCAACCTCCACCCTTGAGTCACAGCATATGTATGCCTATATGTACATGCACATGTGTTGTCTTAGTTAAGATTACTATGGCTATAATGAAACACCATGACCAAAGCAACTCGGAGAGAAAAAGGTTTATTTCACTCACAGTTCCATGTAACAGTTCATTATCAAAAGCAGTGAGGGCAGGAACTTAAGCTGGGCAGGAACCTGGAGGCAGGAACTGATGCAGAAGCTTACTGGTTGGCTCCTCATGACTTACTCATCTTGTTTTCATTTTGAACCCAGGACCACCAGCCCAGGCATGGCACCACCCACAATGAGCTGGGCCCTCCCCATCAATCACTAATTAAGAAAATGCCCTACAGACCTGCCTACAGCCCAATCTAATTGAGGTATTTTCTTAATTGAGGTTCCCTCCTCTCAGATGATTTTAGCTTGTGTCAAGTTGACATAAAAACTATCTAGTACACGTGCACATCCACAACTAAATGTTTAAAATATATATAGCTCGGCAATAGTAACACACACCTTTAATCCCAGCACTCAGGAGGCAGAGGCAATAGGATCTTTTTCTAAGCAAGTTCAAGGTCAGCCTGGTCTACAGAGCAAGTTCCAGGACAGCCAAAGTTACACAGATACACAGAGCAACCCTGTGTTCAAAAACAAAAACACAAAACAAAAAGTTTAAAAGAAATATATATATATATATACATACATATATATATGTATATATATATGGTGTGTGGAGATGGTTCAACAGTTATAACACTAGTTGCTCATCCAGTGAACCCAGGTTCAATTCCCTGTACCTACATGGCAGCTCACAACCATCTGTAGCTACAGTCCCAGGGGATTAATTTTGGTGCCGGGAATTGAACCTGGGTCCTCTTCGAGAACAGCCAGTGCTCTTAACTGCTGAGCCATCTCTCGACATGCCCCCCAAACATCTTTTTAAGACATGACCACTATGTAGCCCTGGGTTTTAATTTTAACACAGTAAAACTATATGCAATAAGAACAATTATCAGGTAAGAATTACATTTATAATGTCCAGTCCATTTGTATTTAGCAAATTTGAAGAAAGTACTGTATTATCTATCCTATCTTAGTCCAAAATTTTATACCTAATCTTGTATTACCATCTCCAAACTACCTTTTTAGACCTCAAAACATTCTCCTAGATAAGCAATTTAAGCTTTTATGTCTCTCAACCCCATACATTTTATACCTCCTTTGTGAGTTTCTTTATCATTTTCATTCATGTTACATGTCACTGAGTTTACACTAGACCATTATCCGACTTTCTCAGATATTAGAGAGCGAGTAGGTAAATTTCCCCAAAAGACCAGTGTCAACTAGCATGGCGATAAAGACTTCTCTGCTCAACCTTCATGTAAAAAAGGAAACCTCAGTGATTACAAAGAAAGTAAAAAACTTGCTTTTAGTTTCTGTTTTCTTCAGCCTTTTTAATTAAAAAAAAGAAAAAAGTTTATAGGTGTTTTGCCTGTTCTAATGCACGTGCAAAATCTGCATGCTTGGAACTCAAGTTAAGAAACAGCTGTGGCCGGGCGGTGGTGGCGCACGCCTTTAATCCCAGCACTCGGAGGCAGAGCCAGGCGGATCTCCATGAGTTCGAGGCCAGCCTGGGCTACAGAGTGAGTTCCAGAAAAGGTGCAAATCTACACAGAGAAACGCTGTCTCGGGGGAAAAAAAAAAAAAAGAAAGAAAGAAAGAAACAGCTGTGAGCAGCTGCTGGGAACCAAACCCTGGTCCTCTGCAAGAGCAGCAAGTGCTCTTAACCATGGAGTCATCTCTCTGGCCTCCTTCAGCCCTTTTCAAACTCTAAAACCAACCTTTTCTTGGCTCACTGAAACACTTATCCTGTTTTAAGGAATGAAGTGTTACATGATTCTAAAACTAAAAATAAAACCAACTGTGAAAGTTAAATTAAATTATTGTAATTTTGTTCTTTATGATGTTGGGATTGTAATATGTAAAGCTAAATCCTGTACTTCCCATACTTCCTTGCATAGAGGTTTATCTAGTGAGATAAAAATAGAAGGCACAGTTTGCTAAAACTTGTGGATTTTTCCCCCCCCAGGACAGGGTTTCTCTATGTAGCCCTGGCTGTCCTGGAACTCACTAGATAGACCAGGCTGGCTTCAAATTCAGAGATCCACCTGCCTCTGCCTCCTGAGTGCTGAGATTAAAGGTGTGCACCACCACCTGGCCGACTTGGGGATTTTTTTTTAAAGAGAAATAAAAATAGGGGGTCTACAGTGAAGACTCAGCAGTCAAAGGCACTTTTTCTTATTGCCAGGAGAATATCTGAACACGCAACTTCCTGCAGCATAATCAGACATGATCCACAGCCTCAGGGAACACCATGTCATGACAAGACAGGCATTTAAGTGAGTCTATTTTAAGGTATGACAGGGCACAGTGATATGCTTGTAGTCATAGAGCTCAAGTGGAGACCAGGTGTTCAAGGAGGATCAAGGGTTCAAGGACAGAGCAGCTATATATTAAAGCCAGCTCTGGGCTATAAGAGACCCCCCAACACACACACACACAAGCACACACACAAGATATACTAAGTGGATACTTATATGGAGCACAGGGAAAACACCACTAACTACAGGGCTGGAGATGGCATGCGAACAGGAAGCCTTCCTGGAGGAAGTGCTGAAAGAGCCCTAAATTGATGAGAAAGACAAGTGATAATAAAGTCCTCCATCACATTCATGTCAAGGCCCCTCTTAAATGGCAGCCCACTTCTGTCTCTCAGGACATTTTAGTCAAGGTTTCCTTCCTTCCTTCCTACCTACCTTTCTTCCTTCCTTCCTCTCTCTCTGAGACAAGAATCTCACCAAGAATGGCAACTCAACTGCCTCTGCCTCTTGTGTGCTGGGATTGAAGACATGGGCCACCACCCTCAGCTTGAGCATTCTTCTTTAGATGGACTAATATCCTCAGGAATCCTCCACCCACAGAACACCCATGACTGTGCCAGGTGGTGGGCACGCAATCACGGCCCACGCTGACTCTGAGATAGCTGTACTGTTTGGTAGCCATTAGCAGGATGAAAAGACATTAGGACGCATTTCTCAGTCAACAGCTTGTAAGACCAGAGTGAAAGCGAAGGACTCAGTAACCAGACAGAGACATGGGACCCGAATCATGATGCTTGGCCCTGGGAAGAGACACGGTATGCTGAACTGCCTGGAAGGCCATTAACTGATAACTAAACCCAGTTCCAGAAGTCCCAGGTATGCCCACAGGCCGCCAAGGAGAGCTATGAAAGCAGATCAGCATAAAATCAATCATTCAAATACTGAGCCTTTTGTTTGTTTTGCTTGTATTTTAGGTTTTTTGTTTGTAATTCAACTGCATGGTTCTCAAGTGTGAACCCGTAGATGAAGACGTTGTACAGGAGTATCAAAGGGTTGGGTTCACCTACAGGAACTAAGATAGCTACTCAGCAGAAGGCTTCCTGATAAAGAACAAGTACACCCCACTGACCCCTCCAGTGCCAATCCAAATGGGTTTGTCAGTGACCCTTGGGAAAGCTGTCTGCCCTT
>CABHPQ010135544.1:22445-27445 GCA_902168405.1 Peromyscus aztecus
AATCCAAATGGGTTTGTCAGTGACCCTTGGGAAAGCTGTCTGCCCTTATAAAACTAGCCTCAGCCAGGCAGCGGGAGCTCACGTCTTTAATCCCAGCACTTGGAGGCAGAAGCAGGTGGATCTCTGTGAGTTCGAGGCCAGCCAGACCAACAGAGTGAGTTACACAGAGAAACATTGTCTTGAAAAACAAAACAAAACAAAAAAAACCAACCAAACAAAAAACCTTGCCTAAACTATGGGGACAATGGCTCATTGCCCACTGTCCACTCTCACCCCTTGAGAGTGTTTGGCTCTGCAATAAAATGCCTGTCTTCTACACTACATTCTGTGTTTCATCTGAATTCTTACAATGGAGATCAAAAGGACCAGGCAAGTAAGGGGAGAGTCCAGACAGAGATCTCAGTAATAATACTGTTTGGCCAACAGTAGTATGACAAAGGCTTGAAAAATACTGTGTGTTAAGGTAGTTCTTACTACTCTTAAGATATCTGGAGCCATCAGATAAGCACAAAACCATCCTTTGGGATCATGAGAGACGTGACCAAATTATTCCCACTACCTCAGCTGACACTGAGTCAACTGCCAGTTATGTGAGTGAGATCATGCCAGGCCATCAGGTTCCATTTGAACTGACTTAGACCAGACCACCCCAAGAAGTAGGAGAAATAAACATTTGTCTTAAGTTCTTGGATTTTGAGGCTGTTGGTTATAAACTAAGAAGTTACCTAATATACGTCATATGGACTAAACTCCTACAACCTTCACAGGCTCCACCCCACAGTCCAGCCTGTTCTGGCCTGTCCACGTGGTTTATCAATAGCCCAATTAAGTGGAGGCCCCAGGGCTACACACAAGCTCTGTTCTTACTGTACGTTACACTTTCTATTAAACAGCTTGGATTCCTTCTGTTGGTGTCAGTCTTGGAGATGAACTCAGGCCTTCACCAAGTGTTCTACCAGCCTGCATTTATTTTCTAGTGCTGGGGATCCAATTCATGGCCTTTCACATGCCATGCAAGAATTGTCCCATTAAATGACATCTGGAGTCCTTTCCCCCCCTCTTTTTTAAAAAGATTTATGTGTATGAATGTTTTGCCTGTGCCAGGTGCATGCCTGGTGCCCACAGAGGTCAGAAGAGGGAGTTGGATCCCCTGGAACTGGAGTTACAGATGATTGTGAGGCACCATGTGGGTGCTGGGAATTGAACTCAGGTCCTCTGCAAGAACAGCCAGTGCTCTTAACAGCTGAGCTGTCCCTCCAGCCCTAGAACAGTGAAGGTTAAAAAAAGGTTTAGAACACTTGCTTATCTGCATGAGGCTGGGTTCAACTCTGAGCAAAGCAAACAGTGACAACCCAAAGTGTGCAGAGGGCACGGGACAGATGGAACTCTCAGATGTTTACGGTGGAGGTATAAATCTCGGATGTTTACGGTGGAGGTATAAAACAACGCAACCACTTCAGAAATTGATGCATTTTTTGTTTGTTTGACACCAGGTCTCTCTACATAGCTCTGGCTAGCCTGAAACTCACTATGCAGCCCAGGCTGGCCTCCAGCTCATAGAAATCTGCCTACCTCTGCTTCCTGAGTGCTGGGATTAAAAGTGTGCACCAACACATCCAGCTATATTGACAATTCTAAAGAATGGATTTATACATATGTTAGTCCACCTATAACATTTCTGTTCCTAGATATTTTCCTAAGAAAAGAAAACTATGGCCACTAAAAAATGTATACAGATGTTCACAATCACTTAAACTGGAAACAAACCCAAATGCTTATCAACAGGCGAATGGAGAAACAAATGGTGGTGCTGTGATACAGAATACAGTAAAGGGTAAAAATGAATTAACTATTAGAACTCCAGTTCTCAGGCTGGAGAGGTGGCTCAGAGGTTAAGAGCACTGGCTGATCTTCCAGAGGTCCTGAGTTCAATTCCCAGCAACCACATGGCGGTTCACAACCATCCATAATGAGATCTGGTGCCTTCTTCTGGCCTGCAAGCAGAACACTGTGTACATAATAAAAAATAAATAAATAAATAAACCTCAAAAAAAAATTTCCAGTTCTCTGAAGGACAGATAAACCTTACAATAACAGTTGCCCAACAGCTCCAATGGTGGTAGATGAGGTTAGGGTGAATTAACCAGGAAAGAACACAAGGAAACATGTTAAAAGGCTACACAGCAATGTCTATTTCTTGAGATTCTATAGTTACATGGTGATATATATGATTGTCAAAACTCAGCAACTGAGTACTTGAGATCTGTGTGTTTAATTGTATGTGAATTACGTCTTAATTTTCATCTTTAATGGTTTTTTTTTGTTTTGTTTTGTTTTGTTTTGCTTTTTCGAGACAGGGTTTCTCTGTGTAGCTTTGCGCCTTTCCTGGAACTCGCTTGGGAGACCAGGCTGGCCTCGAACTCACAGAGATCCGCCTGCCTCTGCCTCCCAAGTGCTGGGATTAAAGGCGTGCGCCACCACCGCCCGGCGTTAATGTTTTTTGAGACAAGATCTCACTATGTACCTCAGACTGGCCTCAAACTCAGACCAGTTCTCCTGCCTCAGCCTTCTGGGTGCTGGGATTACGGGTGTGTCCTCTGTATGTGGCTCCTGTCTTTACTGCTGACCTTCATAAGCAGGTATCTAAGGACACAGAGCAACCTGTTCACCCTTTGCAATTCCAGATGTGTAAATGGGCATGAATTAAAAATTAATTCCTATAATACAAAGAAAATGCCATGGAAGCTAACTTAGGGGCCAATAAATCAGTACAGAGACAATGAGAGTTGAGAGAACAGTTTTTCCAAAGAAATGACTTATAGCTAAGAACCAGTATCTAGGTATCTCAGCAAGTGTTAAGGCGACAAATGCATCAAGATAAAGCTCTGAGCTCAGAAGTGTGAGGTCAGGGCCCATCAGCATGGAGACAGACCCTCAATGGTTGATGGTTGTCTTTGGTTGTTTTTGAGGGGCCCGCCATCCAGCTCCCAAATGAATTCACACATGGAGGCTTATTCTTAATTACAAATGACCGGCCTTAGCTTGGCTTAGTTTCTAGCCAGCTTTCCTTACCTTAAATTGTCCTGTCTACCTTTTGCCTCTGGGCTTTTCCCATTCTCTTACTTTTGTAAATCTTACTCTTACTCTGTGGCTTGCTGGTTGTGTAGCTGGATACATGGACCCTCGAGTCCTCCTCCTTCTCTGGCTGCTAGCTCTTAGCTCCTTCCAGATGTCTCCCTCTATATATCCTCTCTGCCTGCTAGCCCTGCCTATCCTTTCTCCTGCCTTGCTATTGGCCAGTTCTTTATTAGACCATCAGGTGTTTCAGACAGGCACAGTAACACAGCTTCACAGAGTTAAACAAATGCAACATAAACAAAAGTAACACACGTTAAAATATTCTACTACACTCAATCTCATCTTAAAACACTTGTGATATTAGCTGAGCTAATTAGAAGCTGTTTTAGGTGTTTTTGTATAAAATGACACCTGTAATTTATGCAGACAGATTCACTAAAACACACTTGTCAGGCACGGCCCAGGCCAGGAGTAGGCTGAGAACAAGATACTTTGGTAGACAAAAACCAGACACAGCTTCTGCTCTTAGGAGGAGTTAGGTAAGACAATCAGGTGACCACGTAAGCAAGTCAGGACAACCTGAAGTGAACACTATAAGAACAGGGACTGTAGGGTAAAACTGCTGTCACATGAAGGAGGAGTGCAGGAGTGAGGCGTGGTGGGGTGCACACCCTTAACCCCAAGACTTGGGAAGCAAGGCAGGGGACTGAAAGAGTTCAAGTCCAATCTAAGCTACAAGAAAGAAAGAAGGAAGGAAAGAAGAACATTGATGATATTTATGTAATATATTTTAAGTTTCTTAAGAGAAAGGCACCATCTACGTGGGGTTGAACGTGATGAAAACTCCAATCCTGGCAGTCCAGTGAATATTAAATATAAGTACAGTAGCTCACTGCCATTAAAATGCTGGATTCAAGCTTGCGCGCGCGCACACACACACACACACGCACACACACACACACACACACACACACGGCTGGGCAGCCTAACTTACTAGGTGAGTTTCAGGTCAGTGAGAGATCCTCTCTCAAAAATAAGGTAGAAGACATTGGAGAAACAACCCCTGCCCTACACACAATACTAGTTTGGCTTCTAGTTTAGGAGGGGAACCACTTTGGTGTAGCATGTAGCTCTCAGTGGTAGAACACATGCTCCTTCCAAAAAAGCTTCCCCACCCAAAGAAGCCCAAGCCTCAACACATCACATGTGTTCAATATAGAATGGGTCTGAAAGAGGTAAGTTAAACAAGTAAAATGGCCGGGCGGGGGTGGCGCACGCCTTTGATCCCAGCACTTGGGAGGCAGAGCCAGGCGGATCTCTGTGAGTTCGAGGCCAGCCTGGTCTACAGAGCGAGATCCAGGACAGGCACCAAAACTACACAGAGAAACCCTGTCTCAAAAAAAAAACAAGTAAAATGTCCTGAACCTTTGTAGGGAAAAGGGGCTGGCTAGAGAAATCCACCCTGACCCTGGAGCCCAGAATTAGGGAATTAGGGAAGGATGGCTCAGATAAAGCCAGTAAGAGAAACACAGTTTAGCTCAGATCAGAGCCATCTCTGCCCCTGTCCAACTGACTTGTGAAATCAACCAATCACAGAGCAGGACAGCAGAATCCTGGACCTAGGGCTCAGGACCAGGGAAAGAAACACAGCCTGTATTTGGGACCTGGGCCAGAGAAATGAACCAAGGAAACATGCCCTGACTCTGAAACAAGTACCAAAGAAACACTCTTGGTCCCTAGAATCAGAGTCAGTGAATGAAATGTGCCCTGGCCTTAGAGGTAGTGTCAAAAAGCCATCTATTCCCTAGTGACTCCTAAAATCATCACTGTTTCTATTCATCCCACGGTGGCTTCATCACTGAAATTGGTAACACAAATCTTCCAATGGCTCACGCCAAAACCTTGGAGTTATCTTTGCTTCC
>CABHPQ010135544.1:29945-42093 GCA_902168405.1 Peromyscus aztecus
CCTTTAGTCTAGAAGAGAATCTGGTTTAGTGGTTCAGGAAAGAAAACAAGCACCAGATGACAGCAAACTGAGCACTGGGAAGAGGAGCTGCCTGCCCTGTGTCTTCTGTGGCAACCTGAGCTCTCAAGAGGGTGGTGTCCTTAACCCAGAAGAACCACCTCTACAACTCTGACCCTCCTTCCCATCACATGAACCACACTAGCAGTTACCTTACTTCTCCTCGCAGTTAAGCTCCCCTCTTACCAGAAAAGAATACTGGATGTCAAAGTTTGGAGGCCCACAGTAGACAGCATGGAGGCTGTGTTCAGTCAAAGGCCATAGACCAATATAAAAGGAAGGACAGTAACAGTGGACTCAACAAATGCTGATTCACACATAACCAGTTTAAAAGAAACATGGCAACAGTGAAGCCTCCCTGTCCCCACCCTGCCCCCACAACAGTCTGTCACCATACCCCATCAACTGAACATCCTGGTGTCACTTGAAATCACCCATTACTTTGATCTCCAAAGATATCCAGTATTTTCCTAGTCCTGAACATTAACTTCCCCAGCCTAAGGGAAGCACCCCTAGGCCCCAAATTTCCTGACAATGCTCACAACCCAGCTGCTCAGTGGGGCAGGAGCGTCCCATCTCTCTCCCTTCCCACTTTGCCTTACACATGCATGCCCCCAGGTAGCCACTGTCTACAGCTGTCTCCTTCAGATCCTCTGAGACTGGTCTCTGCACGTTCTCTGTCTGTAAAGTCCTTTTTTAACTTCTCGCTAACTCCTCAGAACTGTCAGTTCTTTCCTTAAGCACCACTTCTCAGAGAACCTGTGTCCTGGGCTGGGATGAGTGATTCTGGCTTTCTCAGTGCTCACGTGTCAACTGTCTAGCAGTCAGAATGGCAGGACACAGCTTCTCTCACACACTGCTGTATTAGCTCCAAAACCGAGCACAGCTTGACGAGGAGCGGAGGCTGCGGAATGACCCAGCCACTGAACGAACATGAGAATGAAGGAATCAAATCAGACCCAAGCCTGTGAGGATACCACACTGGTTTTCCTTGTCTTTCTGACTTTAGATAAATGATTATTTTTAAATCTTAAGGGTGTAAGCTGGGCTAGTGATATGGTTCCATGGAAAATGGTGCTTGTCACCAAGCCTGACAACCTGAGTTCAACCAATCCCTGGGCCCACATGGCCGAAGGAGAGACCTGACTCTGGCAAGTGTCTTCTGACCTCCACATAAAAATGTGGCATGTGTGCACACACTCACAAACCACAATAAATAACTGCATTTAATAAAAAAATTAAGATGCCTGGTTTTGTTTTTTTATTTAAAGAGTGTAAACTACCTGGAGAATATAATCTCACTTAAATAATACTGTGGAATTCTCCCCTACGGAATGCCATGAAAAAGAATCTTGAACATAGCATAATTCTCGAGGACAGTAAAAGAGATTTAAAAAAAAAATAGGGACAAATGTGTAGCTCAGCAGTAGAGCCCATGTTTACATATAATGAATCCAAGTTCAATCCTCAGCACCAACATGAGCAAACAGGAAAATAAAAACAAAATATGTAAAGGCTACCTTTTTGTTTTGCAGAAACTAGGAACCTGTTAGGTACCATTAGACTTTTAGCAACAGTCATATGCCAAAATTTAATTAGGAAGGTTCCTCTGACTGTCCCCTAGTCTTTCTCATAATCTCTTTGATGTCCAGAATTGAGGCAGCATGGCAGACATGCTAACAAGACTTAAACTGTAGGGCTGACCCCAAAGAACAAAGACAACCACACCTGGTCGTTATCAGAGCTGGGACCAGGGGCAAGCACACAGCTTCAAAGCTCTGAACAACAAATTCACAGCCAAGGGACTAGCCAGAGCATGGTCCTGACTCCCTGACAACTAAAGTCTGAAATGCTAACATGAATGCCTTCAGGGAGATGAGAGAATGGTTCTTCACCTGCAATTATGTTCTGATTGAAAAACAAGAGACAGCCAGGGCTACAAAGAAACTCTGTCTCAAAAAAAAAAAAAAAGAAGAAGAAGAAGAAGAAGAAGCAGCAGCAGCAGCAGCAGCAGCAGCAGCAGCAGCTGGGCGGTGGTGGATCTCTGTGAGTTCGAGGCCAGCCTGGTCTACAGAGCAAGTTCCAGGACAGGCACCAAAACTACACAGAGAAACCCTGTCTCGAAAAAGAAGGAAGGAAAGAAGGAAGGAAGGAGAGGAAGGAAGGAAGGAAGGAAGGAAGGGAGGGAGGAAGGAAGGAAGGAAGGAAGAAAAAGAGATAAAGCTGGCCATGGTGATGCACAACTATAAT
The DNA here is from genome assembly GCA_902168405.1 of Peromyscus aztecus. Taxonomy (NCBI): domain Eukaryota; kingdom Metazoa; phylum Chordata; class Mammalia; order Rodentia; family Cricetidae; genus Peromyscus; species Peromyscus aztecus. The sequence continues at coordinate 32,253 of CABHPQ010135544.1, forward strand.
CCCAGTCCTTGGGAGGCTAAGGCAAGAGGATCCCTAAGTTTTAGGTCAGTCTTGGCCACACAGCAAGACCAGAAAAGAAGAGGAGGTGGAGGAGGAGCCAGGTGGTGGTGGCGCACACCTTTAATCCCAGCACTTGGGAGGCAGAGGCAGGCGGATCTCTCTGTGAGTTCAAAGCCAGCCTGGGCTACAGAGTGAGTTCCAGGACAGCCAAGGCTGCACAGAGAAACCCTGTCTCAAAACACAAAACAAAACAACAACAAATAAAACACAAACAAAAACCAAACAGTGCACACCTTTAACCCCGACATCTGGGAGACAGGCAGGCCAATGGAGACCAGCCAGAGCAGCATAGAGAACAGGTCTCAAAAACAAGACAAACTAAAAACAAAAGCAGTGGTAGTGACATGGCTCGGGGCTTGATGGCACTTGCTGACCAGCAGGACCATCTGAATTTGGTATCTGGGAGTCACATGGCGGGAAGAAAAGACAAGCAATACAAGCTGTCCTCTCACCACCACAACACGTGCACAGATACAGACAGACAGACACACACACACACAAACAGAAGCAAAGGGGAAGGGGGGTACATGGAAGGAGAGGGAGTGGAAAAGAACTGAAAAGGGAAGGAAGGGGAAGGGGAGGGAAGAGGTATTGGTTGACTCTCACCAATTTGTTTCCATAAATATTACTTATTTGAACAGCACCTTCAGTGACTATGACACGGTCACATATTCCCGCCTTCCCACTGGGAGCAAAACCAAAAGCAAGACAAAGGAAAGAGAAGCCATCCCTCAGCCCAACTAGCTGACAGGGCAGTCACTTGCTAGGCAGTCCCCACCTCAGAGCACAGAGGCACCAGCTCTCCTCTCCACTCAGTGTACACAGGACTCCAATGACCAGCCTAATGACCTATTCTGTGAAGCATAATTACCCCATGCACAGAGGGTCAGCTAACTGGGTCATAAAGGAGAAGTAAATGTAACACCACAGTTGCATTTAATTTGCTATTAAGTTACAAAGCTTCAGCGGGTAAGAAAAGCATCCTCTGCCAGCTCTAGCCGATCTTTATTGGTTTTTGTTTCTTTTTTGTTTTGTTTTTTTCGAGACAGGCTTTCTCTGTGTAGCCCTGCGTGTCCTAGAACTCGTTCAGTAAACCAGGCTGGTCTCAAATTAACAGAGATCCATCCGTCTGCCAGCTGAGTGCGGGGATCAAAGGTGTGTGCCACCACTCCTGGCTACTGTTTCTTTTAAGTTACATCTATTTATTTACTTATTTGTTTATTTAGTGTACACACTTGTGGCGGCCAGAGACAACTTGCAGGAGTTGGTTCTCTCCCACTGTGTAGGTACTAGGACTGGAAACTCAGGTTGTCAAGCTAGCAACAGTGACTTTACCCACTGAGTCATCTAACTGGCTCTTTAAAATACATCCGGAGCTGGAGAGATGGCTCAGCGGTTAAGGGCACTGACTGCTCTTCCAGAGGTCCTGAGTTCAATTCCCAGCAACCACATGGTGGCTCACAACCATCTGTAATGTGATCTGGTGCCCTCTTCTGGCCTGCAGGGATACATGCAGACAGAACACTGTATACATAATAAACAAACATATCTTTAAAAATAAAATAAAATACATCCATAATAAGCTGAGTATGGTGGCACATGACTGTAATCCCAGCACTCAGGAGACAAGGCAAGACAACTGCCTGAAGTCTAAGGCCAGGTGGGGCTACATAGCAACTATCAGACCAGCCTGGGCAACAACTAAGATCCTGTCTTAAAGCACAGACAGACACAGACACAGACACGCAGATTCAGACATACAAACACACGCAGGCAGCAGGAAGGACTGGGGATGTAGATTGGTTGGTTCAGCGATTGCCTAGCATGTCTGACACCCTGGGTTAGATCTCCAGCACTCCATAATCCCTAGGACATGGCCCACCCCTGTAATCCCAGCTCTAGCGGGTGGAGGCAAGTAGATCCAAAGTTCATCAAAAGCTGGTTACAGAGCAAACATGGGGGCAACTTGGGTGACAGGAGGCACTTTCTCCAGAGAGAGAGACAGTGACATTATGTTTCCTGATATTGCTTCAATACACCAGCCTAGGAACATTCTCAGCCCTTTCTCTCCAAGCAATTTAACCTAATCCCTCCTCAATTTTATCATGACTTCCACGAAAACATTCCTAACTTCCAGTCTCCAGCCCTGGCAACGCAGCTTCAGCTCCACCTCATGCTCCGTTCTGCTAAGGGTCTGCTGGAAATTCCCGCTGGCTGACTACCAGCATTCCAACCAGAAGTCCTTTCCCTCAAGTCCGAAGCTCCTCCTGTGCCCCCTCCCCCAACAACGTACAGTCACCAGAGTTCTTTCCTCATTCATTTCCTACCATTTTTAGTCACAAGGAGTCAGGCATGTCAGGACCCGGGGCACACAGGAGTGACTCAAACAGACCATGTCCCTGGAGCTCAGTTTCCATTTCTCGCTTGGCTCTAGTTGGAGAGAGAGACCGATGACTTGGGAGCCTGGGGGTGGCAAGCCATGTAGTAACAAACACTGGTTTGTCTTTAAGGTACTGAGGGCAAACTCTCAAACCCTAGACACAATTTTGTTACATAGTTTGGTTTTACTTGTGGTGCCAAGAACAAGGTGAGTTTTTACTTATGATGCTTTTTCAATGGACAAACTGACATAAGCCTTAAGGTTTTCACTTTCTTGTTTGTGTTTTTGCTTTTGAGACAATCTCAATACACAGCCCTGGCTGGCCTGAAGCTCACTCTGTAGTCCAGGCTGGCCTTGAACTCACAGAGATCCTCCAGCCTCGGCCTCCCAATGCTGGGATTACAGGCAGGAGCCACCACACCCACTTTGGTGCACTTGTATGCAGCAATCAGCTCACCAGAACCAGCAAAGTGGCCCAGTGGGTAAAAGCACTCACCCCAGGCTCACAGATCTGAGTCGCATCCCCAGAACCAACACACAGGAGAGAACTGTGGGGTCCAAAAGGTTGTGGTGCCTATTAGCATACCAAAGCTCCCTGGCCTCCACGTCTTCTCACCCCAAAATTTCTCCAGCGTGTGGGCTTCCTTCCCCAGATTCTCTTCCCTTACAACCTTCTTATCTAGCCATGCCTCTCTCTCTGTCTTCCTCCTCTGGCCTCCTCTCTCTCGGTCTTCTTCCTTTGCCTGAACTCTCTTTCTCCTCCTCTCTTCCAGTCTGCTGGCCACCTTCAGTCTCCTACTTCCTCTCTCTCTCTGGACTCTTTCAGATGCCTCTGTGCGGGGCGTTTACCCATCAACCCCACAGTTCCCCAGAGTTTTCTTTAGTGCGAGCAGCAGGAAGTATTAGAAGGATTTAGATTGTGGAGATAAACAGATAGAAAATACAAGATAGCCTAGAGAGGGCCTGGAGCCTATTCCAACGGGCCTTGACTGTCTCTGCCCCAGGGTATTTATAGAAACGCCAAGGGGTGGAGCAAAAGACCTCCCCCCCAGCACAGTCAAGTGCAGACCATCTCAGACACCTGCACTCAGGCCCGTGGTCCTAATCATCCTCTCTATGCAGACCTGCTGGGTAAAGCCACGAGGAACCCGAAAATGGGCTCCCACACCTCTGGCTATACTCTCCCTCATATCTACAATAAAAACCTTCTCCTCAACTATTCCTTGGAGCAGTCATGTCCTCAGTTTACACATCTGGGGCCAAACCCCTCAGTTTATACAAGAACCAACTCCAAGTTGTCCTCTGCCCTCCACACTTGCACTGTGGCAAGTGCATGCCCACATGCACGCACATGCACACACAAATGAAGTAAATAACTAAGAAAAATCTCCTTACTAGCTGGGCCATAACTATGCCTAGAGCTAGCCTCTAGCTCAGCTGTTCTCAACCTGTGGGTCATGACCCCTTTGGGAAGTCGAACGACCCTTTTACAGGGATGCATATCAGGTATCCTGCATATCAGATACTTACATTATGATTCCTAACAGTAGCAAAATCACAGTTATGAAGTAGCAACAAAAATTTTATGGTTGGGGGTCATCACAACTTGAAAAACTGTATTAAAGGGTCACAGCATTAGGGAGGTTGAGAACCACTGCTCTAGATGTTAACTATGGGATGTAAACTAATGTAGTCACATTTTTTTTTTTTTTGCCACACCACCCCTTTTTATTTTGTTGTTATGTAGTGAAGGGGTCAGCTCTAAAATACAGGTTATACACAAGATGTGCCTAACTGAAAATACTCACTCATTTAAGTATTTTAGAATTTTCTGTTCCTATTTAAATGATGTCTTATTCACTACTGAGACTGTACACCCTTTCAGGACAAAAACTGAGTTTTCAGTATTAGGCAGCTACTAAGTCCCTGAGAATCAATACTTACAAATACATTGAAGATAACATTTCTTTATAATCTGGTGGTTATTTAAATGCATTTAAATGTTCTCTGGATAGCAATCAATTATTAAGAAATATTAGGAATCCTAAGCATTAAAAGAAGGATAAACTAATTTTAAAATAAAATAGCATGTATGCTGGCTAGTTTTATGAACTTCACAGGCTTGAGAGACAGGAACCTCAACTGAGAAAATGCCTTCATATGATAGGGTTGTAGAGAAGACTGTGGGACATTTTCTTCGTGATTGATGTGGGAGGAACCAGTCCATTGAGGGTGGTGCCAACCCGGTCTGGTGGGCCTAGGTTCTGTAAGAAAGCAGGCTGAGCAAGCCATGGGGAGCACCCCTCCATGGCCTCTGCATCAGCTCCTGCCTCCAGGTTCCTGCCCTGTGTGAGTTCCTGTATAACTTCCTTCATTGATGAACATTGATGTGGAAGCATAAGCCAAATAAACCCTTTCCTCCCCAAGTTGCTTTCAGTCATGGTGTTTATCACAGCAATAGAAACCCTAACTAAGACAGCATGATCAAGTCAAGCCCGGCAAGATGGCTCGGTGGGTAAACCAGAGCTATACAAGCCTGATGACCTGAGTTAAATTCCTAGAACCCACATAAAAGTAGGAGAGAACTTACTCCAAAAGCTGTCTCTGACTTCTTATGCCGTAACATGTGTGTGCCCATACATGAACATCTCACACGTTCATACAGGCATGCATGTGTGCGCGTGCACACACACAGACACACACACAGACACACACAGAGGCGCACTCATTTTTTTTTTTTTTTTTTTTTTTAGTTTTTCAAGACAGGGTTTCTCTGTGTAGTTTTTGGTGCCTGTCCTGGGTCTCACTCTATAGACCAGGCTGGCCTCGAACTCACAGAGATCCACCTGTTGGCTCTGCCTCCCGAGTGCTGGGATTAAAGATGTGCGCCACCACCGCCCAGCATTAGGCACACTTTTTAAAACAAAACTATTTTGAAAGTAATATCATATAAGGAAATAATATATTAAAGTATTTACTCCACTGCCCCTAAACACAAGCTGGATCTCCTGAACACTCCACACAGGAATATAAATGCAAAAGGCTGAAAAGAAACAGGGAGTACAGTTGACCCCTTCTCTGACAATCAGAGGAGACCTAGCAGGTCAAATGTACCAACTCACCAGGTTCCTAGAGCCACTCCCAAACCGGCTCCTCTCAGAGACAGTCATTTTTTAGCACGAGCCACCATGGGGCTGCAGAAGAAACTAATCAGATGGACTATCCTCTGCTTTGGAATGTTGTCTAACAATAAAAACCAGCAAGGCGCTAGGATGGTATCGCTCAGTAGTAAAGCACTTACTTGCCTAGCATGTACAATGTCCAGTACCCCTAAAACCAAACCAAACCAAAACCCAAAACATAAAATCTGTGTGGTGGTACATACCTTTAATCCCAGCACTCAGGAGGCAGAGGCAGGAGGATCTCTATGAGTTCCGAGGCCAGCCTGGTTTACAGAGAATGTTCCAGGACAGCCAGGGCTATTATTATTATTATTATTATTATTATTATTATTATTATTATTTTGAGACAGGGTTTCTCTGTGTAGCTTTGGTGCCTTTCCTGGAACTCACTCTGTAGCCCAAGTTGGCCTTGAACTCACAGAGATCCGCCTGGCTCTGCCTCTGGAGTGCTGGGATCAAAGGCATGCGCCACCACCACCCGGCAAGCCAGGGCTATTATAAAAACCAAAAGAAAAACATTTTTTTTGTAATAGTATGGGGAAGTCTTTGATTTTCTCTCATATCTCTTATTTTAACTTTTATAACTTCAATAGTTTTTTCCTTTTTTGATGGCACTGGGCACTGAACCCAGGACATGTGCATACTAGGCAAGTGTTGTCTCTGAACTCTCAGACCTCTTTCACTTGTAATTTTGATACAAGGTCTTGCCAACCAAAGTCCAGGCTGGTTCTGAACGCACTCTGTAGCCCACAAAGGCCTTGAATTTGTAATCCTCTCGTCTCAGGCCTCCACTTGGGATTACAACCCCACATGTACCCTGTTGCTCTTTTTTTTTTTTTTTTAAAGAAGATTTATTTATTTATTTATTTAGGTTTTCCGAGACAGGGTTTCTCTGTGTAGCTTTGCGCCTTTCCTGGAACTCACTCTGTAGCCCAGGCTGGCCTCGAACTCACAGAGATCCGCCTGGCTCTGCCTCCCAGGTGCTGGGATTAAAGGCGTGCGCCACCACCGCCCGGCTATTTATTTATTATGTATAGTGTTCTGTCTGGAAGCATGCCTGCACACCAGAAGAGGGCACCAGATCTCATTACAGATGGTTGTGAGCCACCATGTGGTTGCTGGGAATTGAACTCAGGACCTCTGGAAGAATAGCCAGTGCTCTTAACCTCTGAGCCATCTCTCCAGCCCCCCCCCCCTCATTGTTCTTTTACTCACATTTTTTTTCAAACTAAGAAACTGAGGGTTTTGGAGTATACCTTAGTGGCAGTGCATTGCCTAGCATGCATGAGGCCCTAGGTACAATGCCCAACGCAAGAAAAATAAATGAAATGGAATAAGACATGACATCTAAATTTTTAAGTAATTTGGATTTTTTTCATCTTCAAACAAACTGTTTTGTTTTGCTGCAGAGTACTGAACCAAGGGCCTTACACATATGCAGAAAAACTCCATCATTGAGCCACATGCCCCAACTCCTAGACTTACTTTTTAAGTTGATCAACACAAAACTGACGTTTTATGTAAGACAAGTGACATCCTTTTATTATACTACATACAAATTCTCAATAATACCAAATCTTTGATTTAATTTTCTCCTAAACACTTTCTAGTTCCACTTGTGGCTCTGCCTAAGAATCATCCCAGTATGAATTTGTACAAATAAGTTTTCAAGCTCTAGAAAGGCACAGAGGCCATTGGCCCTGCCCAATTGGGGGTATCTGATTTCCTATGCCTGCCTGCCTACCTGCCTGCCCCCCCCCCCCCCCCCCCTCCCTCCTTTTTGGAACTCACAAAGATCCACCTGCCTCTGCCTCTCACGAGCTGGCTGGGATCACAGGTATGTGCTGCTAGGCCTCGCTGGTTCCTGTTTTAGCCACTGACCTCTGTCTCTCAGACTCACTTTATCAGATGGAACTGCTTGCCCCTTTATTTCTCCTATAGAAAACCAGAAAGTCAGTTCAGTGAAAGTAGATTCTGTTAGTGTTACAGGTTTATCTGGTAAGAGTTCCTTGCGGTTGAACTGTCAAACACTAGTGATTACTTTATTGCAGGTCAGACTTGATAGCTGCCCTCACTTACCCTGAAAATGGAGTCCGAGCTAAGCAATTATTTGTCAAAGGTTTCATTGCCATAGTAACTTAGAAACACCTGGAGAGTCTCTTGTAAGTTCACTTTTCTCTGAAAAAAAAGTGTCTGATTGCAGAACTCAAAAACAAAACAACCCCCCCAAAACAAAACAAAACAAAACAAAAACCCCACAAACTCATGAAGCACAATGAAGCCACATCTACCTACACATCCCAATATAACAATGTCTCTGTAGTTAAGAGTACTTATTGCTGGCCTGGCGGTGGTGGCACATGCCTTTAATCCCAGCACTCAGGAGGCAGAGGCAGGCAGAGCTCAATGAGTTCGAGGCCAGCCTGGTCTACAAACTGAGTTATAAAGACAGCCAGGACTGTTACATAGAGAAGTCCTGTTTGGGGTGGGGGGGGGGGGGGCGGCCAAAAGAAAAAAAAAGTAATTATTGCTATGGCAGAGGTCCTGGGTTCAGTTCTTGGCTCCTACATGCCAATTCAAGCCATTTATAACTCTAGTACCAGGAAATCTAACACCCTCTTCTGACCTTCATGGGCACCAGGCACACATATGGCGCATATATATAGGCAAACACTCATACTCATACACGCACGCATGCACAAAATAAATTTTCTTTTTAAATGTTGTTTTTCAAGATTTCTAACTGCTGAGCCATCTCTCCAGCTCCAAAATTTTAAAATTTTATGTGCATGACTGTTTTGCCTACATGTACATCTGTGCACTATGTATGTGCCTGGTGCTCATGGAGGCCAGAAGAAGGCATTGGATCCCCTAGAACTATAGTTACAGATGGTTGTGAGCTGCCATGTGGGTGCTGAGGATCGGAACTGGGTCCTCTGGAAGAGTGCTCTTAACCGCTGAGCCATTTCTTCAGCCCCCAAAAAGAAATCTTAAAAAAAAAAACAAAAAACCCTCATACTTAGAACTGGAGCAATGGTTCACCAGTTAAAAGCATTTGTTACTCCCCAATCACCCATAAATCCAATTCCAGGGGTTCTGACACTCTCTTCTTCAACGGCACCAGGCACACACTTGCATGCAAAATTTAAAAAAAAAAAAAAATCGCTTATGCCAGGTATGGTGGGTCTTGACTTGGGACAACTGAAGTAGCAAGATAGCTAAGAAAGTCCCAGGCTGGCTTGGGCTACAGAGTGAAATCTTGGCCAAAAAAAAAAAAAAAAAAATCATGTATGTTTTTATTGAGACAGTCTCAACCATGTATGTAACACTGGTTGTCTCAGAACTTTGAACTCACAAAGATCAGTCTGTCCATTATTCCTGAGTGCTGTGATTAAAGCCAGGTGTTTGCTACCATGCCTGGCTGCATATGTTTGAGACAAGAGCTCACTCTGAGATCTAAATTACTACAGAAATCATATATCTGAATTTTCCAGGCTTTTGTTGATGTTGTTTGTTTGTTATTTTTTACGTTAGGTTCATACTACTAAGATCAGGCTGGCGTTGAACTTCCAGAAATAATCTTGCCTTTAGCTCTTGAATGCTGGTATTGCAGGCATGCACTACTACCTGATATTTGTGTGTTTTATTTATTTTAAAATTTCTGTTTTGGGTGTATTTTGTTATGTTGTGAATGTTTTGCCTGCATGTATATATGTATACCATGTGCATGCCTGGTGCCGGAGGAGGCCAAGAGAGAGTGTCAGACTCCCTGGAACTGGATTTATGGATGGTTGTGAGCCACCATGTGAGTGCTGGAAACCCAACCCATCCTGGGTGAGAACATCAAGAGTTCTTTTTCTCCAAGACAGGATCTCTCTATGTAGCCCTGGCTGTCCTGGAACTCACTCTGTAGACCAGGCTGGCCTCAAATTCACAGAGATCTGCCTGCCTCTGCCTCCCGAGTGCTGGCTGGGATGAAAGGCAGGTGCCACCACTGCCCAGCAACATCAAATGTTCTTAACCACTGAGCCATCTCTCTGGCCCTTTTTGCAGTTTTGAAACATGATCATAATATGCGGTCCAAACTGGCCCAGAACGTGCCACCTTCCTACCTCTACCTCCTGGGTGCTAGGATTACAGGCAGGTACCAGCCTCACCCAGCTTGAATTTCTTCACACACACACACACACACACACACACACACACACACACACACACA
>CABHPQ010135545.1:0-22092 GCA_902168405.1 Peromyscus aztecus
TATACAGATGTAGCTGTGTGCCACACTAAGGCCTGAGAACAATGATTGGTTGCTTGTTAGGAAGAGATGGTGTTTCCTTCTGGGGACACACACACACACACAAATGGACAAACAGCTGCAATCCAGAGGTGGGCAGAGACATGGGTGGCTGTTTATGGACAGCTGGCCCAGGAGGTGATGGGCAGCATATGGAGAACAGCATGTGAGCAGCACAAAGAACAGACACGATGTAATTAGAAGGTGAGTTTTGAAGTAGGGAACAATCCAACGACCAAGGGGAGTGGGCCTTGAGGCAGAGTTAGTACCATTTGACCTTCAGGAAAGCAGGCAAGAGATGTGAATTATAGTCAAGACATTACTTACTCTGGAGTTGGAAATAAACACAAGAAGAGAGAGTTTCTTGGCAAATGGGAGACTCACTGAACCCTAGCTCCACTGAATCAAGATAACCTTATTCCATATTATAGTAAGGGCTTCTGTTTTCTGCTGGCTCCTCATAGGCTTAGTGTTAGTTGCTGTTCACAGAAGTTAATGTGGCCATGGATCTTTTATACAACTGACAAAGTTTAGGCTTGTCCCACAGAGAATAGAAAGCTTCAGGAATCACAAACCACTTCGCAGCCTTATGACAGAAACGGTCTAACTACTGGATTGTAAAGTGATTAATATTTCCTTTGGGATGCAAGATTTCATTTTCCAGCTCATAGTTAGGTCAAACTGTGGTGCAGGAGAATGCTGGGCTTTTTCCTTCAAGTTTTGAGAATCAAAGGAGCTCCAGTATCCCAGATACGCTCGGGCTGAATATATGCCATGGAGAGATTGAAACCCATTTGAAAAGAGAAGGGGAAGACATGAATTCCTTCCTCTTTTCCCACTTACTGTAGGGAATTCCTGAGCCCTAAGGTCATAGGTCATAGCAGAAGCAGCTACCCTTGCCTGTACTGAACTTGGAATCCTTGTTTATCTCCTCAGTTTTCCTCAATCCTCCTCCAAGTATGCCGAATTCTAAATGACCTGCTCTTGAAACCTGGCCCTCAGACCTCCATCCCATTGGCCTGCCCTTATACTGCTGATGCGCTGTATCCTGCCATGCCTAGGTATTCTCTGTCACTCTTACTACCCATTTCCCAATGCTTTGCTTCTCCTTTTATGTCCCAACATTTGCTCACCTTTAGAACTCCCCATTCCAGAAGATTGACTTTACTTTTACCCTCCCTTGGACTAGAGGTAACCAACAGTTGAGAAGTACATACCTGGGTAAAGTTACTCCAGATGCTATGACTGGATGCCTATATGCCTGGGTTTACACTTCCCATTCCCTTTGATGTGAAAATGGTTCACAGGCAATAGATGTAATGATTTGAACAAGATGTCCCCCATATTCTTGGGCATTTGAACACTTGGTCCGTAGTTGGTGGTTGTGCTTGGAAAGGCTGGAGGCTTAGGAAGTGTGTGGCCTTGCTAGAGAAGTATGTCACAGGGGTGGGTTCAGCTCCCTTTTGAGTTTGTTCTACTTCCCGTCCCAGGTTTGTCTATTCACTACATCTGCTGCCTACTGTCACGATGTTGCCATTATTATGGATTCTAACCCTCTGGAATCACAAGCCCAAAACAAACCCTTTCCTTCTATGAGTTGCCTTGGTCATGGTGTTTTATCACAGAAACAGAAAAGTAGCTAATACAACAGACCCATTTGGTTCTACCTAAATATTGGACTCAAGGGACTGGCTCAGCAGTTAAAAGCACTTGCTATTCTTAAAGAAGACATGAGTTCAGTTCCCAGCACTTACATGGCATCTCACAGCCATCTTTAAATCCTGTTCTGGGGAATCCAACACTTTCTGGCCTCCAAAGGCACCAGCCACATGGTCCACATACATGCAGGCAAACACTCAAACACATAAAACAATTTTTTAAATTTTTTATTTAGTTTTATTTTATTTGCATTGGTGTTTTGCCTGCATGTATGTCTGTGTGATGTTGTCAGATCTTGGAGTTACAGACAGTTGTGAGCTGTCATGTGGATGCTGGGAATTGAACTCAGGTCCTATGGAAGAGCAGTCAGTGCTCTTAACCACTGAGTCATCTCTCCAGCCCAAAACAATTTTTAATTAATAAAAAAGATTGGGCTATAGTTAAAAACAAAAAGTTGATGCCAGAGTGTCGATGCCAGTGAGAGGGGAACCTTATTTCTTAAAGGAGAGGGTTAAGAGAGGCCTGCCCGTGTCCTGGGAGATATGACAAAGGAACACCAATGTGATGCACTTCCCATTGGCCTACCTGTGAGGAACACCCTCCTCCAGAAATACCTTTTGGAACTGTTGCTAAACCACCAACCAATCATAACAGTGCCCGAGGAGAGCCAAACCCAATTCTCATGCACACACAGACTAGACTCCTTAACTGTTAGCTAACATTCCTAGTGAAGCCTGCACTTCTTTGAAACACATTTTCTGAGGAGTTACCAGACTTGAGTTAAAACTTAAACTTTCTAAGCGTGGAGCCTAAAGAGAGCAACGAAGGTCACACTACCTCTTGAGAAATTTATGTTTGCTACTTGTCAGGGTCCTAGAGCCATCCACACAAACACTGCCACAGCAACGGCGCTGGTCCCTGTTGGGACACCCAGGGCCGAGTATCCACCCAGCTCCCATCCATCATTGTCTCCCTGCCTCAGACAATGAAGACCAACGTGGAGAACTCCCCTATGCTCTAAGGAAGATCTCTTACCACCCCCTCCAGGAGGACAGGACTGCCCTTTGCCACATCACCATGAGACTCTGGCCCAAGCTTACAAGAGGCCTCTGCCTTCCTGCAGACTCTCCAGCTTCTGGTAGGAAACTCCCTGTGAGCTGCATGCAGCTAGCAGTCTCCCCAAGGCACACTTGACAGAGGTCAGGTAAAACCTAACAGCTGCGAGGGATCTTTGACAAACCCACTATTTGTGGTGTAGTAAGCAGCAGCCCAAAGGGAAGAGTGGCCTGAGGCAAAAGACAGGGCCTGTGATCAGGTAACATTCAAGAGACGAAATATAGGCAAGACTACAGAGGCCAGATCTCCACCCACACCCTAAGAGGCAATCAGGGTACCAGGTTCAGTCATGAACTGTCCCGGGAATGTAGGGAACCACCCAAGCCAGAAACTTTCAGTTTCTTCAGGACTTCACCTCAGCCCCTCAGATTTCTGTAAAAGGAAATGGGATCAACATCTCAATGCCACGGGCTGTGGAGGATTGATCCAGTCAACCTTAGCAAGCCTGACCTCTGAGACTACAGACTGGAGCCATGCTAGTCACTAACAGTTGTTTTGGTTGGCGACAGACCTCCAGTGTTTTCAACAGAGAAGACCACTGTTGATCATAGAGGCTCTGTTTTCCAACCCCTCCAGGCAAAAAATGGATGCAGAAGAAATCAATTGCTCTCACCATTATGAAGAAGTGATTCTGCTGAATCCATGGTTCTATTGACTTCTTCATGGTACCCAACCAAGTGCACCAGCCAAAGCTGCCAGGGGAGACCTTCTCCTGTTTCCAACAGGATTCTTATTCTACTCTCCTCCAAGAACAGAGTAAGCAGACCGAAAGCACACATGGGAAGTACTTTGTCATCAGTTCAGAATTAACAACCTTAAACAGGATAAAGCAGGTAGAAACAGATTGCCACACCGGATTTAGAACAGGTTTTAACTCTTAGAAGCTGCAGGCTTCAAGCCATTACAACTCTGAGAAGTATTACAGTTCAAATACTCGTGGAGGGCTTCAGTGTGCCAACCAAGAACTTGCCGAGCGAGCACATCTGTAAATCACCAATATGAATATCAGGTCTTAGAGATTGTGAGCAGCTACAGAAATGAATTCTGGTCTGTTGAGGCCAAGAATGGAAGGAGTACTTACTGCTTGCAGCTGCTGGTTAAGTCCTGGAGGCTGGCTTTAGCAAGCTCACTTCCAGGGGCAAAAGTCTCAGACTTGGGAAGCCTCCAAAGAGTCCATTCCCAGAGAGTCTTGCAGGCGGTCTTCCTTCTTCTGGCTGGAGGCCAGGCCCTGAAGTCTTCAGGCTTCTCCCCTGAAGAGAACAGGAATGTCTGGGGCCAGTCTCCCAGCCAGTCAGGAGCCAGGCTTGGAAGCCCTCATTCCCTTTCTTCCTCCTTAGGTTCTATAGCAATGCTACCGCCTTCTAAAGCCTGAATTTATAGGGTACCAGCTGGGCCCAAGTGAGCTAGGCCCAAGAGAACCCAACCTGGCCCAAATTAGCGGAATATGGACATGCAAAATAGGGTTAAAAAAAATCAAGACCAGTCACATACGAGCAGTCAAAACTGGTAGACTAGGGGGCAAAGTTAGTAAAAGTTCACAATCAGGTCTTCAGGTCCACTTCCTGCAGAGGGAGGGAAAAGATAGTTCCCGTCGCTACAGTGACCTTTGCAGGCCTGCTCTTTCCCTACTTCTTCAGCTGGGGATTTCTCTCAGCTGAGGTTTTTGGTTTCTTTTAGACCTGCTGTGATTGTATTAACAGCTACCAGCAGCACACTCTGCAGCTCCTTCCCCTGAGGCTTAAGCCAGCCAGCTCTCAGGAAGGTCTGTTTAGGATGGGGGTCAACCCACCCTAGTACCACAAGACTCATTATAAGGGAAGGAGACCGCACTGTTTGGATATCCTAGTGTAGGGAAGACGGCTGTTGGGGAGCCCATGTTGTACCACCACCACATTCCCCCAGGCGGCTCCTTGGTTGGAGTCAAAGGCTCAAAAAGGATGCTCCTCCCGCGGGTGACTTTGATCTGAGAGCTCCAGATTAGCCAAAACTTTATTAGAACTGTGTGGCCACCTCCCTTCTAATTCTCTTTCCTTCCCTTCCCCCATCACATGTATCTAACTCAGGGTACTTCTTGTCCATACCTGTCTCTAACCCTTGTTCTTTATAAACACTTCTCCCAGGCAATCTTTTCTGCTCCTAATACTGCCTGCCTAGTGTCTGCTGGTCATCTAATGCCCAAACTAACAGACTTCTGGTTTCTTGTCCTTTTTAGACATTTCATTTTATTTATGTATATATTTGAGACAGGGTCTAATGAAACCCAGGCTGAGGTGGGTTTGCCTCTATTGCCCAAGAGTTTTCAGGAGTGGCAAGAGATTTTAGGAGTAAGCCATTATGATGGCTTTGATTTTATTTTCAGTGACTATAATAGATGTTTCATTAAGATTTTTCTAAAAGACCTCACTTAAGACCTACTAACAGGAGGGATCTGCAATGTGCTTTTTTGTGGGGACTACCAGCCTGCAAATCATGACATGGAGACTTATTAATTATGAAAGCTCGGCCTTAGCTTAGGCTTGTCTCACTAGCTCTTACAACTTAAATTAATCTGCTTTTATTAATTTATGTTTTACCATGTGGTTTTTTACCTTTCTTTCATTCTGTATGTTCAACTCCCTCCATGTCTTATTGGCATCTCCTCTGCGACTCGATTATCTCCTCCTACTTCCTCTCCCTCTGCCCAGAAGTCCCACCTATACCTCCTGCCTAGCTATTGGCCATTCAGCTCTGTATTAAACCAATCACAGCAGTATATCTTCACATAGTGTACAAATATCCCACAACAGGGTTCTATGCTGTTTGACTCATCTAAGGAATTCCTAGGGGTAATTGGATAAAAGAACTCTGCGATGGGAACTCAACACCACAGGCAGTGTAAATAATCTACTTCCTATGTTGATGTCCAAGAGCCATGCTGTCACCAGAGCCATGGTGACATCCAGGCCCAGGCTCCAGCTGAGGGCCATGTCTGGGGTCTGGGTTCCTGCTGCAGCTGGGGTCTGTGATGATGTCCATGGCCTGTGTTACGGCAGGGGAACATAGGAACCATGTGTGTTGAAATCTGAGGGTTGTGGTAAGCCAGCATCTCCCTTCACTGGCTCTTTGAGAGCCGACCCTGCTCCTGATGGACACTGCAGCAGGAAAGCATCTGGCCCCACCCCACATGGGAGAGCTGCCCCCTAGCTCCCCCCCTCACCACAGGCATGAGAGAGCTGGCCCCATGGCATGGGCCTAGGAAAGCTGGCTCCACCCCTTTTCCAAGGAGGTCTGTCTCCGTGTCCAAGACTTACCAAGCTCAGCTACCACCCAGACCGACATCCTGGGTCTTGGGTTGGCCCACTTTAACCTGTTAGAGCAGAATGATAACTACAGGGTCTCCATGACTTGGAGTGGCTGAGGGACATCTGAGAGGAGTTTCAGTGAGGGTCCAGTGATGATGACGTGCCAGAGACATTGAACCAGACCAGTGACTCATTGCAATGAACATTTGTGGGTGGGGCTAATTGAATAAAAGGACTGTGTGACACACTGCAGTTTCCAGTGCCACTAGGACGAATGAAGAGGTGTTGGAAAGATGGAGGAGCAAGGTGGGTTTGTTGTTGTTGTTGTATTTTGTTTTTAATTAATTTTGGTTTTTTTTGGGGGGGACACTGCATGGGTGAGGGGCAGATACAAAGAGACTGGGAGGTGAGCAAGATTGGGGTGCATGATGTGAAATTCCCAAAGAGTCAATAAAGAATTACGTTTAAAAAAAAAAAAAGGAATCCACATCCTGGCCTAGGTCACTTGGAAAAGAAGCTCTCAAACACGTTCACTGGTCAGCTTTTAATGCTTTTATCTTTACCTCAGGTGCCCTAGGTGACTCAAGAACCTCATCACACTTGACTTGGGATCACCATCCCCACTTAGATGATGCATCATGTGTCCTATCCCCCAGATGTCTGATTTCATGCTGGTTTCCCAAAGGTCTTTCACCTCCTCCATAGCCTTCAAGTTCTTCTCTACCCACCCAGCCCCAAGTCACCTGAGCTGGTCATTCATGTCTAATTGTGCTGAGAATTCAATTGCTTTTCCACTAACTCTTGAGCCTCATTCAACTGTGAAAACGTGCTTGGGCCCACAATTCATAGTCCCAGACATTCCACTTAAAGCAAACATCAGGTCCTTAAGGGGGGTGTTTCCTAACCTTTCAGGCTAGCTTGGCTCAGTCTCGACTTTCTTCAGCTGGGATGGTTTGTTTAGAAAGTGAAGTTTAGTATTGTGCAAACTTTATATTCCCACTTCCCTGGGTTTTGCAACCATCTTATTTTTACAGAACCATGTTTTGAATTAATTTACCAAGGTAAACTTGATAAAGATTCTTTGAGCAGAATAGTGTTCTTTAAAGAGGATCATCAAATTAAAAACAGAAGCTCAAAAGCAATAAAACCACTAAACTTTCTCTTTAAAACATCTGGTCATCATACTTTTAAGAACCATGGGTCGAAGCCAGGGACTTGCCTTTCACATCAGCACTCTCAGGCAGGGACAGGTGTGGGCTGGAGGCCAACCTGATCTACATACTGCATTCCAGGCTGGTCAGGATTACATAGTAGACCCAAACAAACAAACAAACAAAAACTACCTCACACCAAAAACACACGTCCACTGATGGTCACAAATACACATAGACCTTTTCATTTATTGTATTGTTACCCATCACATAGACTGTGAGCTACTGACGTCTAGTTATAAAAACTTCTAATGTTGTTTGTAAGTGTGTTAAGCAATCAGGATAAAATGATATTACTATCAAAGAGTCAACTTGAGGAGAGATGATTATTAGCATATTGCCGCTGAGAACCAAGACTTTCCTTTTGCATCAAAGCATGCTTTTCTCTAAGTACTTTCCCTACATAGGTTATGCTACCAGTAGGTGGCAGCATAGTTGCGTCTTGTGGTCATTAAACTAAGAACTTGGGAAATTCTTGGGGACCACCCCACCAGCCCAGATAAAATTTACAACTGAGATAGTTTGTCTTCAAGAGTAGCCAGACGAACTCCCACCCGTCTCTGCCCCAGTTGCTGACCAGCAGGGAAAAGCTCCCCCACCAAAATTCCCCATTGGACCCTGCAATCTACAAGACCACGCCCTACCCCAATAGCCATTCCCTTGCAACCCCAGTGGCTTCCTGAGACACAGAATCTGCCAACTCTCATTGGACCAAAGGTGAGTGACTCTTCTCCCACCCAGAGAGTCTTACCTCTAGAATCTAGGCTCTGAGACACAGCCAGTCCCCAGGAACCCCCACCCATTTCTACCACAGTTGCCGGCCAGCAGGGAAGACTCCTGTGGCCAGGCTCCCCAAACAAAACCCCCCATTGGACACAGCAATATACAAGACCCACTCCCTACCCCAAAACCCATCACCCTGTGACCCCAGGGGCTTCCTGACACAGAATCTGCCAGCTCTTTTTGGACCAAGAGTGGCTCCCTGAGTCACAGAATCAGCTAGCTTGGATTGGACCAAGAGCAGGTCCCTGAGATATAGAATCTGCCAGCTCCAATTAGACCAAGAGCTAAGATTGGACCCAGAGGGGCCCCCTGAGACACAAGACACAGCAAGCACAGATTGGACCAATAGCAGCTCACTCAGACACAGGCACCTCTTGTACCTATTGGAGGAAGAGATGGGTAGAAGTCAGTGCAAAAATACATACAACAGCATAAAGAACAATATGGTATCACCAGAACCTAGCCCTTCTACAACAGCAAGACCTGAACATCACAATGTAGAAGAAACAAAAGAAAGCAACCTTAAAAATAACTTCATGAAGATGCTAAAGGTCTTCAAAGAGGAAATGAAAAATTCCCTTAAAGAAATTGAGGACAAGACAAATAAAAAATTGGAAGAAATCAATAAATCCCTTAAAGACAGCCAAGAAAATCGTGAAAAAGCAATTAAACATGTGAAGGAAACAGTAAGACCTGAAAAGTGAAATAGAACAATGAAGAAGATACAAACAGAGGGCATACTGGAAATAGAAAACCTGAGTAAATGAACAGGAAACACAGATGCAAGCATAACCAACAGAATACAAGAGATGGAAGAAAGAAACTCTGGTGTAGAGGATACAATAGAGGAAATAGATTCATCAGTCAAAGAAAATACCAAAGCCAAAAAAAGTCATAACACAAAATATCCAGGAAATCTGGGATACCATGAAAAGGCCAAACCTAAGAATAATAGGGATAGAAGAAGGAGAAGAATACCAACTCAAAGGCACAGAAAAATATGTTCAACAAAATCATGAAAGAAAACTTTCCCAACTTAAAGAAGGAAATACCTATGAAGATAAAAGAAGCTTATAGAACACCAAATAGACTAGACCCACCAAAAAGTCCCCTTGCCACATAATAATTAAACCACTACACATACAGAATAAAGAAAGAATATTAAGAGCAGCAAAAGAAAAAGGCCAAGTGACCTATGAAGGCAAACCCATCAGAATAACACCTGACCTTCAATGGAGACTTTGAAAGTCAGAAGGTCCTGGACAGATGTAATGCAGACACTAAGAGACCATGGATGCCATGCTAGATTAATATACCCAGCAAAACTTTCAATCATAGACGGTGAACAAGACATTCCAAGAAAAAAAAAAACAGATTTAAACAATACCTATCCACAAATCCAGCCCTACAGAAAGCACTAGAAGGAAAATTCCAACCTAAGGAAGTCAGATACACCCACAACAACGCAGGCAATAGATAACCCCACAGCAGTAAATCCCAAAGAAGGGAAATACACATACACTACCACCAAAAGATAACAGGAATTAACAATCACTGGTCACTAATATCCCTTAATATCAATGGACTCAATTCACCTATAAAAAGACACAGGCTAGGGTTGGGGATTTAGCTCAGTGATAGAGCACTTGCTTAGCAAACTCAAGGTCCTGGGTTTGATCCTCAGCAAAAAAAAAAAAAAAAAAAAAAAAAAAAGACACAGGCTAACAGAATGGATATGAAATCAGGATCCATCCTTCTGCTGCATACAAGAAACACACTTCATATTCAAAGACAGACACTATCTCAGAGTAAAAGGCTGGGAAAAGACTTTCCAATCAAATGGACTTAAGAAGCAAGCTGGTGCACTTATCCTAATATCTAACAAAATAGACTTCAAACTAAAATAAATTAAAAGAGATCTAGAATGGCAGTACACACTCATCACAGGAAAGAACCACCAAGATGAAGTCTCAATTCTGAACATTTATGCCCCAAATACAAGGGCACCCACATATGTAAAAGAAACATTATTAAAGCTTAAATCACACATCAAACCCGCACATTAATAGTGGGAGACTTCAACATCCCACTCTCACCACTGGACAGATCTGCCAGACTGAAACTTAACAGAAAAATAAGGGTCCTAACAGATGTTATGACTCAAATGGACTTAATAGATATCTACAAAACATTCTACCCTAACAAAAAAGAATATACCTTCTTCTCAGCACCCCATGGAACCTTCTCTAAAATCAACCACATACTCAGTCACAAAGCAAATCTCAATAGATACAAAAAAAATATTGGAATAACCCCCTATATTCTATCAGACCACCACGGCTTAAAGTTAGATTTCAACAATACAGAAAGCCTACAATCTCATGGAAACTGAATAATGCTCAACGGAACCACCAATGGGTCAAGGAAGAAATAAAGAAAGAAATTAGAGACTTCCTAGAATTCAATGAAAAATGAATGTACTACATACTCAAACTTATGGGACACTATGAAAGCAGTGCTAAGAGGAAAATTCATAGCACTAAATGCTCACATAAAGAAGTTGGAGAAATCTCACACTAGTGACTTAACAGCATACCTAAAAGCTCTAGAACAAGAAGAAGCAAAATCATCCAAGAGGAATAGATGCCAGGAAATAATCAAATTGAGAGACAAAATTAATAAAATAGAAACAAAGAGAACAATACAAAGAATCAATGAAACAAAGAGTTGGTTCTTTGAGAAAATCAACAAGACAGACAAGCCCTTATCCAAACTAACCAAAAGGCAGAGAGAGCATCCAAATTAACAAAATCAGAAATGAAAAGGGAGACATAACAACAGATGACAAGGAAATCCAGAGAATCATTAGCTCATACTTCAAAAACATGCACTCCACAAAATTGGAAAATCTAAAAGAAATGGACAATTTTCTGGATAGGTACTACATACCAAAGTTAAATCAAGACCAAATAAACAATTTAAATAGACCAATAACCCCCAAGGAAATAGAAACAGTCATTAAAAGTCTCCCAACCAAAAAAAGCCCAGGACCAGAGAGTTGAATTCTATGCAGAATTCTACCAGATTTTCAAAGAAGAGCTAATACCAATACTCTTCAAATTGTTTCACACAGTAGAAACAGAAGAAACATTAGCAAACTCCTTTTATGAGGCTACATTTACTCTGATTCCCAAACCACACAAGAATGCAACAAAGAAAGAGAATTACAGATCAATCTCCCTCGTGAACATTGATGCAAAAATACTCAATAAAGGCTGGGTGGTGGCAGCACCCGCCTTTAATCCCAGTACTCGGGAGGCAGAGGCAGAAGGATCCCTGTGAGTTCGAGGCCAGCCTGGTCTACAGAGCAAGATCCAGGATAGCCACCAAAAATACACAGAGAAACTCTGTATAGGTTTCGAAACAAACAAACAAACAAAAAAAAACCCAAAAAACTCAATAAAATATTGACAAACCAAATCCAAGAACACATCAAAAAAATTATCCACCATGATCAAGTAGGCTTCATCCTGGGGATGCAAGGATGCTTCAACATATGAAAATCTGTCATTGTAATACACCATACAAACAAACTCAAAGAAAAAAAAAAAAACACATGATCATTTCATTAGATGCTGAAAAAGCCTTTGACAAAATCCAACACCCCTTCATGATAAAGGTCTTGAAGAGATGAGGAATACAAGGAACATACCTAAACATAATAAAGGCAATTTACAGCAAGCCAACAGCCAACATCAAACTAAATGGAAACTCAAAGTGATTCCACTAAAATCAGGAACAAGACAAGGCTGTCTGCCCTCCCCATATTTATTCAATATAGTACTTGAAGTTCTAGCTAGAGTAATACGAAAACAAAAGGAGATCAAGGGGACACAAATTGGAAAGGAAGAGGTCAAACTTTCACTATTTGCAGATGATATGATAGTATACATAAGTGACCCCAAAAATTCTACCAGATAAACACCTTAAGTAATGTGGCAGGATACAAGATAAACTCAAAAAAAATCAGTAGTCCTCTGTTGCTGAAGTTTTTCTGTGTCCCACCTGGCCTGCAGTTGGAACAAATCTCTCACCCATCATCCTGCAGCCTTTTATAAAATAATCACACAGAGGCTTAATATTAATTAAAACTGCTCAGCCATTAGCTCAGGCCTAACACTGACTAGCTCTTATACTTAAACTCAGCCCATTTTTGTTAATCTATATGTCGCCACGTGTTCCACATGCTGCTTCCTGGATGGTGGGCTGGCGTCTCCTGACTCAGCCTTCCTCTTCCCAGAATTCTCCTTGTCTGCTTATCTCACCTATACTTCTTGCCTGGCTACTGACCTTTCAGTGTTTTATTAAACCAGTGTACAAAAGCATTATCCCACAGCATTTCCCCTTTTCTGTTTAATTAAAAAGGAAAGTTTTAACTTTAACATAGTAAAATTATGTATAACAGAACAGTTATCAAGAAAGAATTACAGTTACAATATCTAGTCCATTTATATTTGGCAAATTTAAAGAAAATATTTTATTTATCCTATATTTGTGTGTCCAAGGTTTCATATATACCTTATCTCTTATCATAACCAAGGAAAACTATAATGATAACTATCTAGTCTTCAACTACATCAAAGACTCCAGAAGGATATAATATTGCCTAAGTTTACAGGAAGAGCATTGTAAACAACTTCCAAAATCTAGAATGACAGATATAGCTGGCTGCCTGGACAGTCATCCAAAGTTCCTCTGCAAAGTTAACTAACATAACTATAAGTTTGATTACCATAGATGACTAATTATTAATCTACAGGCCTAGAGTCTCTCAGTCGCTTTTCTCTGTGTCCTGTAGACTGTCTGGTAGTTTCTTCTGCAAAGCAGGAACCTGAAGGACCATCTTATCTTGGTCACCTTCCTATGGGTCCTGAATGTCCAGTTTATACATTTTATCAGCAGTCCAGGCAAGAACAGTTTCTTGCCCAAATGGCTATTTTTGCCAAGAAGAAGATAAACTGAAAGGATGATAAATGGTGCTGGTGGTGGCGCTGGTTACTGGCAGAAAGGTCACGAGCCACGGCCACGACGACCAGTTATAGAGAGTTTTATTGGAAGGATGACAGGGGTAGGGGTGTGGAATAAAAGGCCTGGTAAGGAGCATGTGTGGAGAACAGAGAGAAAGATGGGGGTGGGAGGGAGCAGAGCAGAGAGAGAGAGAGGGTGGGGTCTGCATCCAGCTTTTAAGGCACAGATTGTATGACCACCACGCCATGCATATGTAGTCACCAGCACACACTGATGATGTAAGACACAAGACCCTGAACTGTGCATGTGCAGTCATGTAGCTGGAATGAGGGCAGAATTCTAACATAAACTCCATATGGAGTGTCTTTAATTCCCATCCTCCTCTCTGAAGTAAATTGGTGCTACCAGGGGCAGACATGTCTCATTGTCCAGAAAATTTAAGTTTTATAAAACATTTAAAATGTCATATTCTGTAGGTCTTTGAAGTGTTTGAAGATTACCTACCTAACTGAAATATATCTATGTATACCTAGAAAACTTAACTAACATAACTATAAGTTTGATTACCATAGATGACTAATTATTAATCTGTATTTCTCAACTATACACTACAATTTCAAATGAGTTGCACAAACAAAATACTTTAAACAAGAGTAGAAATAAACATACAGTATAACAAAATTAACTTGAAATTTGTATCAATAAACTAAAATCTATACCAATGTAAAACATTTTAAGCAAGTTTCTCTAAAAGTAGATTTAACAATCCCCCCTTTATCCTATCATATCTATATCCTATATTTCCATATCATATCTCCCTTTCTTAGTTTAGAAAGATATTGTCTATGACCAATAACAATTTGTAACCAACAACCTAAACAAAGACAAGCATCCATAATCCATTTTTTTGGGAATGTGGGCATAGTTTTCTAGGCTACTTGCTGCTGATAAAGGGCTCTGTATTCTTATGGGGATCCTGAGAAAATTAAGAATTATAGTCAAGTCCTGACTGGAGTAGTGTGTGATGCTGCATTGTCTGAGCCAGTTGCCTTGAAGCTGATTTTTGATGTTGGACCATCTGGAGACCTCTCAGGGGGTCTTCCTTGATCAAACCATATTAGCTTGGAAGCAATCCACAGGTTCTCATCTTCTGTGGAAACAAAAGCGGAATCTCTTTTCCAAAGCAACGTATCCTTAGACATAAATTTTGAAATCAAGATACCTTTAAAATACACATATTGATTTAACTCAGCAGCTTTTACAATCAAATGTCTTTCTGCAGTTAAAAATCCCAAGACAATATAATCCAGACTCTCTGTGTAACTTCCATCTTTACGTGACTTATTTTTTATATTACCTTTACTGTCTTTTTAAAGACTTTATTTTTTAAAACCATCTCTTTATATAACTGTCTATATTCATTTTCTTCTCTCTTCAAAGCCTACATACATTTTTACATATACTGTAAACCACTGAAAGTCTTGTTCCTTCTGAATCTGCCTTATTGTGAATCTGTTGCTTTAAACTGCAGCATTATTAGGACAGAAATGGCAGTTTTGGCTACTGATTCCACCCACCTCAGCTTTCTAACATGGCAGAACTATGTTTACCACCAGCTCTGAGGGAACCATGCTCATCACTACCACACTGTGTGGCTGGCAGATGCCTCTGTGTGACTCAACAGGAGTGTGCTATCCTCAGGCCTGAATGCTGTGGCCTCTTGCAGCCCACATGAGACATGAAGCAGGAACCTGTTTTTGGCTCTGTTTAGAATTGATTATTAAGTATTCTCAGGTTTCAGGTAGAAACTCGAGCCAACCTGTTGGGTGCAATTTGTAGCTGAAGTTTTTCTGTGTCCTGCCTGGTCCACAACCACTCAGACACAAGTAAACACACAGAGGCTTAACATTAATTAAAACTGCTCAGCCATTAGCTCAGGCCTAACACTGACTAGCTCTTATACTTAAACTCAGCCCATTTTTGTTAATCTATATGTTGCCATGTGTTCCGTGGCTTTACCTGTGTGCCATTACATGCTGCTCCCTGGATGGTGGGCTGGCATTTCCTGACTCAGCCTTACTCTTCTCAGAATTCTCCTTGTCTGCTTATCTCGTCTATACTTCCTACCTGGCTACTGGCCAATCAGTGTTTTATTAAACCAGTGTACAAAATCATTATCCCACGGCAGCCCTCCTATATACAAATGATAAATGGACTGAGAAAGAAATCAGAGAAACATCACCCTTTATAATAGTCACAAATAATATAAAATACCTTAGGGTAATTCTAACTAAGCAAGTGAAAGACCTGTATGACAAGAACTTTAAGTCTCTGAAGAAAGAAATTAAAGAAGATATCAGAAAATGGGAAGATCTCCCTGCTCATGGTTAGGTAGGATTAACATAGTAAAAATGGCAATCTTACAAAAGCAATCTGCAGATTCAATGAAACTCCCATCAAAATCCCAACACAATTCTTCACAGACCTAGAAAGAACAATACTCAACTTCATTTGGAAAAACAGAAAACCCAGGATAGCTAAAAGAATCGTGTACCTCTGGAGGCATCACCATCCCTGACCTCAAGCTCTACTTTAGAGCTATAGTAATAAAAACAGCTTGGTATTGGCATAAAAACCAACATGTGGACCAATGGAATAGAATTGAAGACCCTGACATTAACCCACACATCTATGAACACCTGATTTTTGATAAAGAAGTCAAAACTGTACAATGGAAAAAAGAAAGCATCTTCAACAAATGGTTCTGGCATAACTGGATGTTAACATGTAGAAGACTGCAAATAGATCCATATCTATCACCGTGCACAAAACTCAAGTCCAAGTGGATCAAAGACCTCAACATAAATCCAGTTACACTGAACCTGATAGAAGAGAAAGTAGGAAGTAGCCTACAATGAATGAATTGGCACAGGAAACTACTTCCTAAATATAACACCAGTAGACACTGAGAGCAACAATTAATAAATGGGACCTTCTGAAACTGAGAAGCTTCTGTAAGGCAAAGGACACAGTAAATAAGACAAAATGACAGCCTATAGAATGGGAAAAGATCTTCACCAACCCCACATCTGACAGAGGACTGATCTCCAAAACTAGACATCAAAATAATGAACAATCCAATTAAAAAATGGGCTAAAGAGCTAAACAGGGAATTCTCAAAGGAAGAATCTCAAATGGCTGAAAGACATATAAGGAATTGCTCAGCATCCTTAGTCATCAGGGAGATGCAAATCAAAATGACTCTGAGATACCATCTTACACCCATCAGAATGGCTAAGATCAAAAGCACTGCAGACAGCTTGTGTTGGAGAGGATGTGGAGCAAGGGGAACACTCCTCCACTGTTGGTGGGAGTGCAAACTTGTACAGCCACTTTGGAAATCAGTGTGGTGGTTTCTCAGAAAATTGGGAATCAATCTTCCTCAAGACCCAGCTATATCTCTCTTGGGCATATACCCAAGGAATGCTTAATCATACCACAGGGACATATGATCAACTATGTTCGTAGCAACATTATTCATAATAGCCAGAAACTGGTAACAACCTAGATGCCCCTCAACTGAAGAATGGATTAAGAAAATGTGGTACATATACACAATGGAGTACTACTCAGCAAAGAAAAACAATGACATCATGAAATTTGCAGGAAAATGAATGGATCTAGAAAAAATCATCCTGAGTGAGGTAACCCAGACTCAGAAGGACAAACATGGTATGTACCCACTCATAAGTGGATACTAGAGGTAAAGCAAAGGATAGCCAGACTACAACCCATAACTCCAGAGAAACTAGCTAACAAGGAATACCCAAAGAGGGATGTATAGATCACCCTGGGAAGGGGAAATAGATGAGGTCTCCATGAGTAAACTGGGGATGAGGGGTGGGCAATGGAGGGTAGGGGGTAGGGGATGAGAACATATGGGAATGGGATGGTTGATTTGGAACAGGGATGGAGTGGGAAAGCAATGAAATTGATATCATGATAGAGGGAGACATCATGGTGATAGAGAGAAACTGGATGCTAGGGAAATTCCCAGGAATCCCCAAGGACGACCCCAGTTTAGACTACTAGAAATAGTGGAGAGGGTGCCTGAACTGAACTGGCTTACCCCTGTGATCAGATCAATGAGTACCCTAACTGTCATCACAGAGCTTTTCTCCAGTGATTGATGGAAGCAGATGCAGAGATCCACAGCCAAACACCAGGCAGAGTTCCAGGAGTCCAGTCAAAGAGAGAGAGGAGGGATTCTATGAGCAAGTGTGTCAGGATCATGATGGGGAAACCTGCAGAGAAGACCAAACCAAACTAGCGGGAAGTCATGAAAGTTGGATCAACAGCTATGGAGCCTGCATGGGACTGGACTAGGCCCTCTGTATGGTGAGACAGTTGTGTAGTTTGATCTTCTTGGGGGTCCCCTGGCAGTAGGATCAGAATCCATCCCTGGTGCATGAGCAGGCTTTTTGAAGCCCACTACCTATGATAGGACACCTCGTGCAGCCTTGAGGCAGAGGGAGGGGCTTGGACTTGCCTCTACTGGATGTGCCTCCCTGTGGGGGACTTTGCCTTTTTGTGGGGGGGGGGAGTGGAGGGTGGGTTGAGAAGGGGAGGCTTTAGAGGATGGGAGGAGGGAAGAGGGGGATCTTTGATCGGTGTGTAAAATGAATGAAAATTTTTTCTTAATAAAAAACGTTAAATTAAAAAATAAATAAAATATAAAATCCTAGAGAAAAAAAAAGAGTAACCAGCCAGCCAGCAAATATTCATTGCCTCTCAGCAGATAATGATCTACTTGTATTTAAAATAGTATTACCAGAACCACTTAAAACAAAAAAAAAAAATGGTTAGACAAAAGAAAGTGGTTTAGGTACATTGTTTCTGCACTATCATCTTAAGTCAGTGGTTCTCAACATGTAGGTCGAGACCCCTTAGATTGCATATCAGATTTTTACATTATAATTAATAACAGTAGCAAAATTCCAGTTATGAAATAGCAACAAAATAATGTTATGGTTGGGGGTCACCACAACAGGAGGAACTGTATTAAAGGGTCACAGCATTAGGAAGACTGAGAACCACTGCTCTAAGTGGAGAAATTCAAAAGGAGGTGCTGGGATGTGTGCAATCCCAAAGGCCCAAGCATTATGTGGGATCCAAACTCAGGGAAGTGATGAAGGGCTAGCAGATATCTTAGTGAGGGATCATTGAGAGCCATTACTTGGCATGCAATCAGAAACTCCACATAATTGAAGGGCAGAGTTGTAGAACAAAGGAACTATCATCAGTCAGGAACAGGGTGGGTGGCCATAAACTTCAACTGTTGGCTTCCTCATAGGTCCAGGCAATATATGAAATTTCATACCCACAGCCTCTAACAGAGGCAGTTTAATATCCACCTTACCCATGCTCAGCTATTGGTTTTTTCCATAAGAGAGATGTGCTTGGCTCCTTTGCCACTTGGATATGCTCTCCCTGCACATCTGTTTCCAGCCCAGATTTTCTTTTCTCTGGTAAGAGACCTTTGTAAACTATTGAGAGAAATGAGTTAATCTCCAGTCTAACTTGTTTCATTCAAACTGCTTTTGTTTGTACTTTAACAAGCGTACAATTCAGGCTGGGGAGATAGTTCAGTTGATAAATATTTGGTATGCAAATCTAAGAACCTGAGTGAAATCCCTAGAAGTCATGTAAAAATCAGGATGGCTTGGTGAGTCCAGGACCAAGTGAGAGACTCTTGAGGAAAGACACATGTGTGCACACATATGTATGCAAATGCATATACATGTGCTGTGGGATGTTCTGCATGGCAAATGTGTTGTTCTGATTGGTCAATAAATAAAACACTGATTGGCCAGTGGCTAGACAGGAAGTATAGGCGGGACTAACAGAGAGGAGAAAAGAAAGAACAGGAAGGCAGAAGGAGTCACTGCCAGCCAGGACAAGCAGCATGTGAAGATGCTGGTAAGCCACGAGCCACATGGCAAGGTATAGATTTATGGAAATGGATTAATTTAAGCTATAAGACCAGTTAGTAAGAAGCCTGCCACGGCCATACAGTTTGTAAGCAATATAAGTCTCTGTGTTTACTTGGTTGGGTCTGAGCCGCTGTGGGACTGGCGGGTGACAAAGATTTGTCCTGACTGTGGGCAAGGCAGGAAAACTCTGGTTACAAATGGTGCCCAACGAGTTGGCAAGAGTTTCTACCTAAAACCTGAGAAAAGATTCTAAAACGGAGCTAAAAACAGCTTCCTAATTATCTCTCCCAAATGAGAGGCAGCTTGCTGGTTTGAGCTACTTGTGGGTTCCTGGCGTGTGCGCTCGACCTGCAGTGTGGTGGGAATGAGGCCTCTGCAAGTGGCACATTAAGCTGCATGGTGGATTTAGCCTTTGCTAGTACAAAACAAAAAAAAGGTTTCTGGGCTACACGCTGCTTGGATAAAAGCATAGACCCACAATAGCTCCCAGAGCTAGTGGTAAACGTATCACCGCCTTGTTGGGAAGCTGAGGTGGGCGGAGACAGCAGCCACAGCACCGTTTCAGTCTTAGAATGCTGCAGTTTAAAACAATTGATTCAAGATAAGACAGATTCAGATGGAACAAGACTTTAAAGCTTTACAATGTGTGTAAAAATGCACGTAGGCTTGGAAGAGAGAGAAAAAGGAATATAAACAGTTATATAAAGAAATAGTTTTTAAAAATGAAGTCTTTAAAGAGACAGTAAAGGTAGTATAAAATATAAGCCACGTAAAGATGGATATCACACAGAGAATCTGCATTGTGTTGTCTTTGGGATTCTTAACTGCAGAGAGATATTTGATTGTAAAGGAAGCTGAGTTAAACCAATATGTATATTTTAAAGATACCTTGACTTCAAAATTTGGATGTAAGGATATGTTGCTTTGGAAAGGAAGCTCTGCTTTTGTTTCCACAGAAAGCCAGAGGCTATGGATTTGTTCCAGATTAAGATACATCAGGTTTAACCAGCCAAGACCCCCTGAAAGGTCTCCGATGACACCATGGCCCAGATGATCCAACATCCAGAGCTGATTCAAGGCAACTGGCTCAGACAATACAGCCTCGTGGACTATTCCATAATCCTAAAATTTTCTTTATGTCCCCATAAGATACAGCGCCCCCCTCCAGCAGAAAGTAGTAAGAGAAGCTACACCCAAATTCCCAAATTATATGTAATTTACTTTGTTAAGGTTAAAACCTTCCTTTTTTTAAAAAAAAAAAAAAGCTACATACATGCATGTGTGTGCACACACAAACACACATGCACACACATGTTGCTAGAGTTTTCCTGCCTGGCCCACGGTCAGGATAAATCTCTTTCACCTGCCAGTCCCACAGCCGCTCAGACCCAACCAAGTAAACACAGAGACTTATATTGCTTACAAACTGTATGGCCGTGGCAGGCTTCTTGCTAACTGGTCTTATAGCTTAAATTAATCCGTTTCTATAAATCTATACCTTGCCACGTGGCTCATGGCTTACCGGCATCTTTACATGCTGCTTGTCCTGGCGGCAGCTGGCTGAGACTCCCTCCGCCTTCCTGTTCTTTTAATTCTCTCTGTTAGTCCCGCCTATACTTCCTGTCTAGCCACTGGCCAATCAGTGTTTTATTAGCAACACATTTGCCATACAGAACATCCCACAGCACACACACATGTGCATATACACACAAGATTTTTTTAAAGGCAAAATTTGGCATTGTCTAAGAACCAAAACCGTGGTTCTGTTTTTCTATGTAGACAAAGAACAGCATAAACTACAGACCAACTTTATCCTCTAATGTAACAGCGTTTAAATCTTTTAGACCCTGCCCTCATCAGGAATACATTTTGTGACTGTGCTAACATCTGGCCCATTTGCTCTCAAATCCAGTCCTCATACCTCTCCTCTGTATTACAAGAATCCTCATCCCCACCAGCTACATCTTTGAGGCTCTTCAGGTTGTCAGCTGACAACTGGCTAAAACTAACCTGTACAAACACTGCCCCAAAACAGGAGGGAGGAAAGAGTGAAAACAGTAGACAGCATTGTTGTTGGTTGCTTTTGCTCTTTGACTCTTTTGGGGGGCCCCCCACCCAGCTCCAAATAAATCACACACAGAGGCTTACTCTTAATTATAAAAACCTGGCCTTAGCTTGGCTTGTTTCTAGCCAGCTTTTCTTAACTTAAATTAGCCCATCTACCTTTTGCCTCTGGACCTTTTCTTCCACTTACTTCTGTATATCTTACTTTCACTCTTACTCTGTGGCTGGCTGGGTGACTGGCCCCTTTTCTCTATCCTTGATCTTCCTCTTTCTTCTCCCAGATTTCTCCTATTTATTCTCTCATCCTGCCAGCCCTGCCTGTCCTTTCTCCTGTCTTGCTATTGGCCGTTCAGCTCTTTAGTAGACCATCAGGTGTTTTAGACAGGCAAAGTAACACAGCTTTACAGAGTTAAACAAATACAACATAAAAGAATGCAACACATCTTTGCATCATTAAACAAATGTTCCACAGAATAAACAAATGTAACACATCGTAAAATAATGTTCTACAGCACAGCATTCTCTCTATGGCTGCTCTTTGATATTAGCCTTGTTGGATAACTCCAGTGCTGGGATCCAACAACGCTGCCACATTTCTTCATCCCGCATGCTAAAATAATTAGCAATTTATACATTGCTGATATCTACTTGCTTTACTGTCTTCAACTCAACTTTTTCAATATTTGTGTAACCAGTTTCTGTTTTAAATTATCTCTGTTAAAAATATAGTGGCATGATTTTTGTTTCCTGATGCATGAACATAGAACACACAAACATACTATATGAAACTGAAGCAAATGTTTCACTAATAATATTAATTTTACTCTGTGCAGTAATTTTACTCTCTCTCTCTCTCTCTCTCTCTCTCTCTCTCTCTGTGTGTGTGTGTGTGTGTGTGTGTGTGTGTGTGTGTGTGTGTGT
>CABHPQ010135547.1:0-15241 GCA_902168405.1 Peromyscus aztecus
TGGGGATAGAGGCCCGCGACAGGCACACTCAAACAAAGGGCTGGTTGCGCGTCGGTGCTTTGCCTCTGGAGTCTCAGGCGTGGGTTGGATCCTGAGCTGGGCTAGGAGTGAGCGAGCTTGCTGGGCACTGGGACCACGGTGCCGCTTAGGGCGGCCGGAGGAGGAGTCATTTGAGGGAGAGGGGGTCACGTCCCGTCTGCTGGACTGGGCGGGTGAACGCTGCCTTGTCTGATCTAAAGCGGGCCCTCACTCGGGATTCGGAGCGGGAAGGGAGCTGGAGAGGACTGCTCGCGATAGGGATGACACTGAGAACCCTGTAGTTCCCCCCCTCCCCGTCCCCCGCGCCCCCGTGCGTTTTGAAACCCGGAGGGTAGGGTATGGACCTGCGCCGGTCCAGGAAATACTACGGGGATCAGTCACTGTGGGTAACCGGAGAGATGTGACAGTGGGAGCGTCTGCATCTGCATACTCCTAGGTTGGAATCCCAGAGTTGTCTTTGGATCTTTAGTGCGAGGTCACGTGGCGGTAGGCCAGGGTGGTCTCCAACTTTTTCAGGAAGAGGGCCCCCGGGTGATTAGACACTTAGGACAGCGTCCCTTTTGCCTTGGAGCTTACTGCAGGACGAGTGGGTGCGCACCCCCAGCCTGTCTGGTGGCCCTGTTTGTTCTCTTTATAAACCATATCCTTCCTCAGAGCCTCCGGTGGAACTGGGACTCTAAAGTTAGAGCAGAGCGCTCTGTGACTGGATTGCCAACTGTTGCCGACCTTGGGGTCCATCGTCTTCTAAGTCCTTAACCCAATTTCCCCTACCCTGTATTCCTTCTCTGCCAGTCTAATGTGCTTCCAGAGTGACAAGGGTTTCTATTAACCCTTGAAGTTAGATGCTGAGAGGTGGCGGGGCACTCTGATAAAGCAAACAAACAAACAAAACCCCACAACCTTAGAGACCAGGTTAGATAGAGCCAGTCAGCGCAATCCTACACAGACTCTATGGAGCAGACCCGCACTGTCTAGGCTTCCCATTCTGTGTGATTTGGGGGACTAGGCAAAACCAGCGATTGGTCTGGATGTGTGGTGCCACTGCCCATGACTCCGCCTCCACATTCAGCTTCTCTCCCTAAGGCCTAAGGTCTTCCCGCCCACCTTGTATAACCCCTATTAACTCTGGAGCAGTGAGTGGTTAGAATGTTGGGGGAAATAGGAAACTTTGCCTAAAGCGGAAGAAATGTGAACAGTTCCCCAGCTCTGGCATAGGGAATCTTCCTCATCACTGTTTATACAGAAGCTGGCTAAGAAACAAAAGGACTTGTGGAAAGTACTATAGGCACAAAAGCCTGGTGACCCAACCTATTCTTTGCAAGCCGCTTCTCTCCTGTACTAAATTCCTGCACCAAGTGCCTGTAGTCATGAAGGCCAGCCTGGGCAGGCCCTTCTGTATGGCATCCAGGGGAGGGCTCCCATTCTTTGATGTACTGCTCTTTCAATGGGAACCCAAATGCTGAGTGATCTGCAGCTGGCAGACAGCTAGAGGTACAGTAGCGGGAGGGAGGTGGCCTTTGCTTCAGCATGGGTGTAGACCTTGTTGAATGACCTTTGGTGTGAGGCTCTTAGGAGCCTGGAGGGCTGAGAGGGTCCTCATGGTCTTCTCCCCGTTCTTACAGGATCCTTTTGTGGCATTCCACATCAACAAGGGCCTTGTGAGGAAGTATATGAACTCTCTTCTGATCGGAGAGCTGGCTCCGGAGCAGCCCAGCTTTGAACCCACCAAGAATGTGAGAGGCCCTGTTTGCTGTTTGGAGACTTGGTTGTGGAGGGAGAGGGGGCAGATGCCTGCGTAGGACTACAGGTGACAGTTCTTGGGGGCCCCAAATAGTCATGGGGTGATAAGCCTGCTGGAGCAGGAACCTCTGTTCCTTTCGATGATGCCATCACCAACAGCAGACCTATTTACTAAGTACCATGTGCCAATGTAAACTCATATCATAATCTTTACATGTATACACATGAGAAAATAGAGGCTCAGAGTTTAAGCTGTAGAGCCACAGATCACACACAGTGGGGACCCAAATTAAGTCTGCTTAGCTGCTGGACATGATGCCATTCACAGTAGCTACTTCTGTCAGATCATCCTTCCCCATCAGGGTATCTGCCAAAGACTGTGAACTTCCCACAGATACCTCCAAGGGAGGTTCTCTGTGAGGGTTGGGGTGCTGCTGGGAAGAATTACAGCCCCACTCTCCCACAGAAAGAGCTCACTGATGAGTTCCGGGAGCTGCGGGCCACGGTGGAGCAGATGGGCCTCATGAAGGCCAACCACCTCTTCTTCCTGTTCTATCTGCTCCACATCCTGCTACTGGATGTGGCTGCCTGGCTCACCCTTTGGATCTTTGGAACATCCTTGGTGCCCTTCTCCCTCTGTGCGGTGCTGCTCAGCACAGTCCAGGTGAGTGCCTTGAGCATTCTTGGGATTCCTAGGGAAACATCAAAGCCAAGAATCCCGCCCGCCCGGGATCTGAAGATACAGAGTAGAGTTGGCCCGGGGAGAGAACACACATTCTGTTGTGTGTGACTTGCTTCTGCCCTTTAGTCACGCGCATGTTTTGGTTCGCTCACAGCCTCTCCAGTTTCTCTTCCCCGGGTCCCCTTCTTCCTGTGTGGTTTGTTCTCTAAAATCTCAGGTTCAGGCTCTACCACACTCCAGGTATGCCAAGAACCAATGCTTGGCTCCCTTCCCACCACCGGTATCACTCAGCATGCCAGTCACAGCCCAGCACCAGGATTTGGACTTCCGGTCTCTATTCTGGATGCCCGTCTATCCTAAGTCATGTCACTTCAGAGGAAAGAAGGGACCGTGGTCTGCCTCCACGTCCATGTGACCCAGTGGCCAAGAGGGAATTGGGACCCAGGTCCCCTGGCTTATCCCAGTGTGCTCCCTTGAGGTTGTGCACCGGTCCAGTGTGGGGAGGCTGAAGGGGCTGCTGAGGTTTGTGAGGGGGACCCTAGGCGGACTGCTCTGGGCACTAACCTTTCTCTCTTAGGCCCAGGCAGGTTGGCTACAGCATGACTTTGGGCACCTGTCAGTCTTCGGCACCTCTACATGGAACCACCTGCTACATCATTTCGTGATTGGCCACCTGAAGGTCAATGAGTTGATGGGGCTCCCCTAAACCCCCGGTCATCCACGGCTGCCGGAGGGTGGGAAAAGGGCTCGTGACACTGGGTTTTCTTTCTCTTTAAAAATTATGTATTTGTTATATGTGTGTGGGTACCGTGCTTGCGTGTCTGTCTGTCACAAGTGAGGGCATCAGCTCCCCGGGACTAAACTCAGAGACAGTTGTGAGCTGCCATGTGGGTGCTACTGAACCAGGGTCCTCCGCACGGGGTTTCACTCCCATTTGCAATCCTCTCTAGGGGGCTCCTGCCAGCTGGTGGAACCACCTGCACTTCCAGCACCACGCCAAGCCCAACTGCTTCCGCAAAGACCCCGACATCAACATGCATCCCCTCTTCTTCGCCTTGGGGAAGGTTCTTTCCGTGGAGGTGAGCTGGGTGTCGGTACCGAGGGGATGGAGAGTCGCCTGTTCCGCAGGCGCAGGGAAAGTGCCTGCTCAGTGTTGGCGAAGGTAGGCTGTAGGGCTCTTACTTTCTGCAAGTTGTGGAGGGCAAGAGGCTGCAAACCGTTACTGTCCGGGACAGAACCAGTCGGCAAACCGTTACTACACAAAGGTACCCCATTCTGCAAAGGATTCAGTGGATGACAGGACATTTCCTGGCAAGCCCCTGCTCACCTTTGAGGATCCCTAAGGCACCTCTTCAGGGTGCTGCTTGACACCCCTGCTCTAGGAAGCCAGCCACGCCCCTGCACTCGGTGTTCTGTCTCTCACACCGGAGACCCTGCTGTGTGGCAGCCTGCCTTGTCTGGGCCTTTACTGTATCACGTCTCTGGTATCAGTGCCCAGAACACTCCCTCTGAACACAGCTGGCTTCTGTATCCTTAGATTCTGCATCTGTGGACTTAAAGAAATATTCAGAAAAAAATACCTCCATCCTGAACATGTCCAGGCCGTTTTTAAATTTATTTATTATTACTGTGCACGGGCACGTGTGCCGTGACCTCATGTAGAGGTCAGAAGGCAGCTTCTGTGGAGTCACTTCTCTCCTTCCACCTTTATGTGAGACTTAGGAATGAAACTCACCTCTACTCACTGAGCCATCTCACCAACCCTACCGGGATTTTCAACGTTCTTTATTTATCCTTGTGTGAGAGCATGCGTCAAACTTAGTGTCGACAGTTTTCCCCTTCCGCCTTGACTTGGGCCTCAGGGGTTGAACTCAGGCCATCAGGTTTCCTCAGAAGTGCTTTTCTCTCTCAGCCCTCTCAGGGAGCCTTCTCATCTCCCTGGCTCTAGATTGTTCTTGATTATTGGTTCTAAAGAACACATCATAACACCTCTTCTTACATAGCACTCACACCGTATCAGGTACACGCACGCGGTCTAGAGAGGATTTATTATATACTGGAAGGAGGCTGGAGAGTAGCTCAGTGGTAGAGCATTTGCCTGGCTTGAGTAAAGCCCTGGGTTCCACACACAGCACCAAAAAGAGAGATAGAGAAAGCAAGATCAGGTGGGAGGAAGGAAAGAAGCCAGACGTGGTGGTACATACCCGTAATCTCAGCACACAGGAAGCTGAAGCAGGAGGATTAAGGGTTTGAGGCTAACCTGGGCTTCGTAGCAAGACCATTCTCAAGAGGGAAGAAAGGGAGCAAAGCCTCATCTCTGCAGCCTGCAGGGCTACTGTAAGACATACCGGGAGGGCATGCATCAGTTATCGCAAGTAGCATGCCTCTTCAGACAGGGGACCTGGAACCAATCCCTGTGGATAGAGGGACAGCTGTACCCTTCCCCTCCCTCCGTGGTCTAGCCTGCCTTCTAGCGTGGTCAGTATTGGCTATGAGTAGTCAGCTGAGGCTGTGAGCCAAAGCTATAATGTAACTGCTGGAGGAAGAGTACCCTAGGGCGGAGAGCTGCTGAACTGGCCCTGCGTAAGCGTCAGAAACTTCCAAATGCCCAGCAGAATTCCTTGAAAAGTTAATTAAAAACCCTTCCAGAGCTCTGCCAGTTCCCCTCCCCCCACTCAACGGCAGCTGTTTGCATTAAGCTGTTGGGCACAGTTCATTTTCAGGCATGAGTTCAAGCTAGCCTGACTGCCCTGTCCTCTCTGGCAGAGACGTGCTGTGTGGAAGAGCCTTGGCAGCCTGGGCTGTGCTGGCACAGGGACACTCATAGCTTGAGACTGGGACTCCATCTGTCCCTGATGCTCCCATTTTCTCCCTCCCCAAGCACTGGCCTCTGCTGGCTTGTCCTGTGTGTTCCCCTCTGTCCCGGCAGCAGTGCGCAGTGGGGAACTGGCCCGCGTCTTTCTGAAACAGGGCAGACTGCTCATCAGGAAGAGCACTGGGCGCTAAGTACTCCTCTTGTCACCACAGATGGTTTAAGGAGGGGGGGTGCTTTGCTGGTTCTTGGTTCTGTGGCTTTCAAGAAACTCTGTTTCATGAACATCAGAGAGAGAGAGAGGAGGGGCTAGGGAGATGACTCAGTGGGTAAGGGGCTTGCCACACAAACCTGAGGACCTGAGTTTGGATCTTCAGCATCTGAGTAAGCCGGGCCCAGCAGCTGTGACTAACCCCAGCACCAGGGTAAACGAGACAGAGTGCTAAGACAGGCACATCCTGGGGGTTTGCTGGCCAGCCAGTCTAGCAGAAACTGTGAGCAGAGACTCCAGCTCAAGAAATCGAGAGCAATAGAGACCCCTGAAGCTGACCTCTGGTCCTCATATGCATGGGCAAGTATACCTGCACACACGCATACATACACCTCTCTCCCTCACCCCCGCAGAGAAATGAGAAAGGATGGTGTGGGCTTGGTTTGGTCTCCCGGGACAGCTTAACTAGATAGTGATGCCCTGGTTAGTGGCTTCTGCCCAATGCCTCCTAACACTCCTGGAGAACAAGGAGGGACAGGGGACATTTGCCCTTCCCCTTCTGACCTCTGAGAGTCTGAGCACAGTGGGGCAGATCCTAGTGGCACTTGATCACTGAGGAGCCGCAGTGGACGGGGTTCCTCTCCATAGCAGTTCCCTACTCACCCCACCAGCCAAGAGAGGTCCTTTTCTTCTGTGGGATCTCCTTGGTTAATAATATTGCGTGGCTTGTCCACCTGTCTTCAAACTGTATCCTAAGTCCATCAAACTCTCCAGCTCCAGTGCCATCTCTATCTTGTAAATTGTCCACTTTCTGTGCTATAATAAAATACCTGAGGTTCGGTACTTGGTAAAGAAAAGATAGGTTTAGTTCACTGTTTTGAGAGGCTGAAAATTCAAGATGGAGCAGTCCCATCAGTTTGGCCCCTGGGAAGAGCCTTGTGAGAGATTCTAGACTTTGGTGGGAGCAACTCTGAAAGCAATTGGGGTGAGATAAGAAACCGGGTTGTCCTGCTGTCTTTAAAACAATTCACTCTCAAGGGCAAACTCACTAGGGCCCCCGGAATCATATGAATCCCTTCAGAGGGAGTTTCATTGACTCCCAGCGGGCTGTACCTCCTGGTATCACTGCATTGGTGACCAAGCATGCAGCGTGGTCACCTGGGGAACAAACCACAGCACACCATAGCAGCCTGCCGGGCCCATCTCTGCCTCAGTGGCCCCTGTAACTGCATCCGCACTTCACTTCCCCACCTCTGAACTAAGCCACCAAACACAAAACACTGAGCAGATCATCTATGAGTGAGTTCGGCCTGCCTGGGCGACAGAGCAGAGTACGTCCACCTTCGCCTTTACTAGGGCTGGGGGCCTGGGTAACCTGGCCTTCCTAGCTTCCGAGTGTGGTGGGTCTCAAAGCTTTGGTTCTGGCTGTGCCCTGGGCTTTGAAGGCTTTTCTTTGGATTTTCGCATTCCTGACACTTCTCGTGGATCAGGTATCAGGGCCCAAGGAAAGCCAGGCCTGAGCTGCTACCTTTGTCTGTCCTGCTCTCCTGTCTGTTCATCTGTAAATTATCTTGAACTCTGTTTACAAATTTATTAGTGGTTTCATTTCTTCAGATTACAAGATACACGTAGGTGAGAAGTTCATACTCTTCACCTCTGTGCTCTTAGCTCCTCAATGACTGAAGAGCGCTATCCCCTCACCTCCAGTGCTTGTTGAATAACTCCATGAATGCAGAAAGATTGCCTCATCTAGCCAAAGCGGCTTGAACAGAACTGTTTTGATGAATTATTTGTGGCTATGTGAGAGGAGAAGCCAGACTGTGCTTTGGATTGAAGTCACCAAAACTAATTGGGGCAAGAAATGCCAGAGCCATGGAGTGAGACAGCAGAGCATATGTGATCCCATGTGAGGGGCTCTGGGCTGATGGGCTGGCCTGGTGACTCCCAGCCAGTCTGTTCAGTAGTTTGGCTTAAAAAATAACCCACCCAGTGAGCAAAGCTTTGCCAAAACCTTCAGGTTGCGGAATTGTTCTTGGTAATCTTTCTACATATATTACTAAACTTTCAAGGAGGTTTATGAAGGCCAGGTTGAAGTCAAAAGTCCAAAAGAGAGTGTCAAGAGATGACTCAGTGGTTAAAAGCACTGGCTGCTCCTCCAGAGGATCTGTGTTTGATTCCCAGGACCCACTTGGGAGCTCACAACCATCTTTAACTCCAAGTCCAGATAGTCTGCTGCCCTCTTCTGCTCTCCAGAGGCATTGCATGCAACTGGTGCACAGACATACATGCAGGCAAAACACCCATACACTGAAATAAAAAGACAAGAGTCCAAAAGATTGTGATGGAAAGACTCAGGTACCTATATAGGGTCAAAAATAGTTTTCCATAGAGACTCTGAAGTCCAAAGAGTACCAGAAGCAGGAGGGGGTTGGACCTGGAAACCATGAGACAGAAACTTTAGATAGCCATCAGGAGTCCTGTAGACGGCATCCTGTACACTCCTGTGTGCTCCCTGTCACAATACATTCATAGGTCACCATCCAGGACTGCTTGCTCCAGGCACTGGGCCTGCCAGAGCCTTCCAATGGCAGCAGCTAGCAGAAGGTTCCTGAAGTAGGCCTTAGAGTCAGAGCAGGCGTCTCATACGGGATGGAGGGGGCAGGAGCCTGGTCTAGCTACTGACTTGTTTGTTTCTTCACAGCTTGGGAAACAAAAAAAGAAGCACATGCCATACAACCATCAGCACAAGTACTTCTTCCTGAGTGAGTATCCACAGGGAAAGGGGGCCCATGGGAGGAGCGGACTCCCCTGGGATGGCCTAGGAGGAAGTAAGCCTGCTGATACCCCCCACCTGGGCAAGTGCTTGGTTAGCCATTTGTGTTGGGGGATAAACTCAGTCCTCCAGTCTCACCCTAGCTTCTAGGAAGAAACTGAGGGGTCAGCAGGAAGCTCCTGGCTTAATTATAAGCCTTGTCTTAAACCTAGTCACACAAAGGTGGGGTCAGTTAGGATGACTCCTTGGGCAGTGGGACCTGAGATGAAATGTTGCAACTGAGCAGAAGACATTTTGGTAATATATTCCCTGCTTTCAAAGCCTACTGCATAATGCCCAAAATTGGGTTTAAAACTCCTTTAAGACTTCCAGTTTGGGGAAAGTGGGGGGGGGAGTACTTTTATGGGTTTTGTTGTTGTTTGGTTTTGGTTTTGTTTGAGAGGGTCTTGTATAGCTCAGGCTGCCTTCAAACTTGCTATAAAGGCACAAGCCACCACACCTGCATGGATTTCAAGTTTTTAAAGGAAGAGAGGGGAAGAATTAAAAGAATTTACTAGAACTGCTTATTGCCAACTGTTCCTTCTAGAGAAAGCTGGACCTGGTCGAAGAGTTGAGTAAAGACTTCCATAAAAATAATTTTAGTCTGGGCAGTTGTGGTGTATGACTTTAATCCCAGCACTGGAGAGGCAGAGGAAGACTGATCTCTGTGAGTTTGAGAACAGCCTGGTCTACAGACCGAGTTCCAGGACAGCCAAGGCTACACAGAGACCCTGTCTTGAAAAACCAAAATAATAATAATGATGGTGGTGTAATAATAATGATGGTGATGTAATAATAATGATGATGTTGTAATAATAATGATGATGTTGTAATAATAATGATGATGTTGTAATGATGATGATGATGATGATGATGATTTTAGGACTGGGGAGATGGTTCAGTTGGTAAAGGGCCTGCTGTGCAAACATGAGGACCTGAATTTGGATCTCTAGGCACCACATAAAAATCCAGGGGTGGTGGCACATGCCTGTAATCCCAGCACTGGATATGGAAAGGGTGTGAGGGGCACAGAGATGGGTAAATCCCTGAAGCTCATTGGTCAGCCAGAACAGCTTCATGCCTAGTGAGAGACTCTCTCAGAAACTAAAGATGGAAGATCAGTGAGATGGCTTAGTTGGTAAATCCTGACAACTTGAGCTTAATTAATGCCTGGAACTCACAGTGGAAGGAGAGAACCAATTTATGCAGTCACCGCCTCCACTCTGGTGTGTGTGTCTCTGACCTCAGCGTGTGTGCCATGGCCCACACTCACATACACACACACCGTACATATTTCAGGAAGGAAGAGAGGGAGGGAGGAAAAGAATTTTAGAATCTGTGGCACATCAAGGTGAATACGCTATGGATAGGGATTGTCATGCAGTGGTTGGAGTAGCATCAGGTGTACCTCAGACTGTGAAAGGTCAGCAGAGTTCTTCCCTGCCCTTTGACCTGCCTGGTGGAGCAGCAGGAACGTGACAGGATGGGGGGGAGGGCAGGGCTGTGGTCCAGGCACTGTGGGGAGTATTAATGTGCCCTTGAAAAGGCCGGGACTAGAGAACATGCCATGCTTGAGGCTTAAGCTCCCCCATGCCCTCCTCCACAAGGAAGGGATACTGCTCCCAGCCCTCGGCCTCCCGTGTGTTCCCGCCCACCCTCAGTGCCGGTGACTTGCAGTTGATTGAGGGGCACTAAGGCAGTGAGGAGGGGCGACAGGGAGGCAGTTCTGTGCTGGGGAGCTCACCATAGCAGTCCTCAGTCACCCCCAATTGCTCACGCCCCCTCCCTGTCTCCTTTGCCACCCCAGTTGGACCCCCAGCCTTGCTGCCTCTCTACTTCCAGTGGTATATTTTCTATTTTGTTGTTCAGCGGAAGAAATGGGTGGTGAGTATCCCCGGCCGCAAGTCCCACGTGCCAGGTTCTCCAGAACCCTGCGTGAGGAAGGGTGTGCTCGGAGTGGCGTAGAGACTGGCTCCAAGCCCAGCTGAGAGCAGACTAGAACCAGGTGGAGATGCTCCTCTCTTGATGAGATCAAATGGCTCGGGCTCTCGCGTGCCCCACCTCCCCATGACAGGCTTCATCAGGCTAGTCACCTGGGGTTCCCAAGCTGCCTGGCACTCAAGGAACTGTGCAGAAAGCAGAGAGAGACATGGGGCGTGGCCCCTGCCCTCGGGGAATGTAGGATGAAGCTGAAAGTGATAGACCCGAGAGAGGACATGCAGCAGAAGAGGCTTTGGGGATCCCCCCAGCGGGCTGGCTGGGTCTGCTTTTCCAGCTGGCCTCAGATGTAGGACACAGAGAAGACAGGTTCCGGCAGAGAAGCTGGGAACCGAGGTGTGAGCTGGACATGGTGTAGACGGCCCAAGGGTTGTGGGGAGAGTGTGGTTCACTGGGAAAAGGTTCACTGCGGAAAAGGACCTGGAGCTTCAGTCAGTACAGTGGCGTAGACAGAGCCTTGGTCCTGAAACATTCATCTGGCAGCATTGAAACAGGGTGGGAGGTGCTGTAGCCAGGGAGACTGGGGGCCCCTGTGAAGGGACAGGCAGGGCACTGCGGTACCACCGGGAACAGAAGAAGCTGTGCCATTAGATGTTGCAGGGCAGGCAGCTAAGAGCAGCTGAGGATCAGAGTGCCAGACACACACTGGGAGGAGGTGATGGATGATCACAGCAGATAGAGATGGGGAGGGAAGGAGCGGTGGCTGCTGGGACGGTGCCACTCTCCCGTTTCCCCTGCAGGACTTGGCCTGGATGCTCAGCTTCTATGTCCGTGTCTTCCTCACTTACATGCCCCTGCTGGGGCTGAAAGGCTTCCTGGGTCTTTTCTTCATTGTCAGGTAGCGTCTGATGGAATGTAGCAGTCAGCAGGGAACGTGCAGGTGATGGGTCTGGGGGCCATGCTGGGGTCTTGGAAGTGGGAGTCGTTTGGGGAATTGGCTTGGGCGAGCCACGGGCTGGTGTTGCTACTGGAGAATATGA
Organism: Peromyscus aztecus; assembly: GCA_902168405.1. Classification (NCBI taxonomy): domain Eukaryota; kingdom Metazoa; phylum Chordata; class Mammalia; order Rodentia; family Cricetidae; genus Peromyscus; species Peromyscus aztecus. The sequence goes on from CABHPQ010135547.1 coordinate 11,275, forward strand.
ACTCTGTGCTCTGCTTGTACTGTTTGTGGCTGTCTGCCACATTCAACAGGTTCCTGGAGAGCAACTGGTTTGTGTGGGTGACACAGATGAACCACATCCCCATGCACATTGATTATGACCGGAATGTGGACTGGGTCTCCACCCAGGTAAGGGACAGTCACTTGGAAGTCCTGGACATGCCACAACTACTGAAAAGGGTGGGTGGTGAACCGAAGGGGGTGACCAGAGGGTTAGGGGACAGTTCCAGAGAGCCTCCCTAGGGAAGGCTGAGCACTCTCACACAGAGTCTGCCCTCCCTTGACTCCCCCCCTCCCCCCCAGCTGCAGGCAACCTGTAACGTTCACCAATCAGCCTTCAACGACTGGTTCAGCGGTCACCTCAATTTCCAGATCGAGCACCAGTGAGTGGGGAGACCCAGGGGGCAGGGGTGTGGGGGAGGGGCAGAGGAGCAGACGCCACTAACCACCCTGCTGTCCCTGAAGCCTCTTCCCGACGATGCCCCGGCACAACTACCACAAAGTGGCGCCCCTGGTACAATCCCTGTGCGCCAAGTACGGCATCAAGTACAAATCCAAGCCCCTGTTCTCAGCCTTTGCCGACATCGTCTAGTGAGTCTGAGCCCGGGGAGTGGGCAGCAGGGTGATGGGCATGTGGCACGGAGTGGGGTGGGTTCCTGGTCATCTGCAATGGCATCACCGTGGCAACAGCAGGGTGGTGTCGGTCTGTGACCAGGCCAGCGTCCTCTAACTAAGCAGGGGTGGTAAAAGGTCTGAGGGGAAGGGGACGTGTCTGCAGGAGGATGACGCAGCCCCCACCTCTCACTGCCTGCCCCTATGGTCCTACAGCTCACTGAAGGAGTCGGGGCAGCTCTGGTTGGACGCCTATCTTCACCAATAGCAGCGGCAGTCCTCCGTCTGGGAGAGGAAGAGGACACTGGAGCCAAAGCGGAGGGAGCTTGAGAGGCAGTGCACTATGAATGGAATGTTGGAAGGGTTGGGGACGTAGATGTTTGTGCTCACCCCGGTGCCCTTGCCTTCTAGGTACCAAACTTGAGGGAGAACTGTTGGGGTAGGGATGCAAAGCCGTTCTGTTGTTTCTTCAGCGTTGGCAGAGGATGGTGGGACCTCCAGAGCCCAGCATGAAGCAGGGGCCCCGTCCTAGAATTCCCCCCTTGTGAAGTGTGAGCCCGTCTCCCTGGGCTATGTCTCTGGCTCTCTACCCTCCCTGTTCGTCTCTGGGCCAGTGTGACCCCTCTGAACAAGATTTAGAAAGGGGGCATTCATGCGTGGAACCCTGAAGCCTGGCACAGCTCCCTGCGCAGGAGCTTAGCTTGCTGCCGAGAGCTGGGTGTGACCATGGCTGCCTCTGGCTTCTGGGAGAAGCTGTTTTTCAGTTTCAGAAGCAGGCAGGGCAAAGGCCAGGACTATGATTTGGGAGGCATCTGTCCCTGGAGGATCCTGGCATGAGTAATCCTGGTTTCCTGTTCCATCCAGGTTCCAGAGAGAACAGGAGATCCTAGTTCTTGACAAAATGGATGGCAGAGTTACTGGCCTTTAAAAATCTGATTTTTAAATCAACACAAGGAAGGAAGGGGCTTTCCTCCTCCTGAACGAATCCCATTTGAACACAAATCCCTTTTCTGTCACAGCCTGCCATTCTAACAGCCGTCAGCACAAGTGGCTGAGGCTCCTGTCCTAAGTGTCAGCGCTCTGAGCAGCGGCGTCCCTGTCCCCTCTGTCACGTTCCAGCACTGCACAGCACGGTTCCATGTCACAGACAGGAGGGCTCTGCGGTCTGTGAATGCCACCGCTGCTGCAGTTCCTCTTTCTACTTGTTCAAGTGTCTCATTCTTCCGGAGGCCAGACAGGAATTCAGGACGACTTCTGACAAGGCGTGTCTAACAGTGAAACAGGGTTTTGTAATCTTCTGATTCTGTAAAAGTTAGGAACAGTTTAACTCCCCCTTCCAGAGAACACAGGAACATGCCCGGAGAGCCTAACCCTGCACATCCACGTCCACGCTCTCGTTCCCCAAACCCACGGAATTTTTCCGTTGCCTGCTCATCAGGTATCTACTCAAAGCATATTGACCATCTGTCTGGAATTCGAGAGCCCCAAGCAGAAGGCAGAGCGCAATACCTCTGTGGAGCAAGGGCGGGTGGTCAAGATGAGGGCATCTGGGTAAAGGATGCTGGGGCGTATACGGCGTGCTGACAGGCAGGGTTCCTTGAGTTTCCAGGACAATGCCCAGGGAGGGCAGGTTGCAGAAGAGCGCAGAGCTTTCCCAGGGATTGGCCCTGCTAGGAAACGCCTGAAGCCGGCTGGGTAGGAAAGTCAGGATTAGAGCGCTACCTTTGGTGACTCCTTCCCTCCAGAATAGGTGCTGTCCTAGCCATGCCTGCTTCCAGCCACCTGGGGTAAGGGTGTGGCACTGCCAGCCTGCCAAGCCCACTGCCTTTGAGCCTTCAGCTGCCAGTCAGAGCAAATACCAGCGAGCTCAGTTGTACCCAGACCAGGTCTTCAGAGCGCCCGAACCACGGTGGCCTCCCCTCCTCGGCCTTCACTGTGGCTTTTGCGTAGCCGCAGGGGACACTGAGTGATAAGAACGTTGCAGTGGTAAAGTGAGGTGTCTCAACTCCACTGACAAGATAAGAAAACAAGATCAGAGGGAAAGTCACCTCTGCTCATGGAGATAGTGGCCGAACATTTGAACGTAACCTTGTTAACTCCAGCTTCCATGTTTATCTTTATTACCTTTGTCTTTCTACTTCCTGGCCGAAGGCATTTCCTTTAATTGGGCCTAATGTCAGTGTCTGTGTGTGCCAATGCCGTTATGACATCCTGATGAAACTAAAAAATAAAAATTAATTTCGACCAAAGAATGTTATTATTCATTTCAAATCCACACTGCTTGTCTGCACATGTCTACCAGATTCCCTGAACCAGGGAATCTTTTTTTTTTTTTTTGGAAAAAACCTCCTGTCCAAGCCTGAGGACCTGAGTTCAGATGCCCAGAACCCAGATGTGTAAAATGTAAAAGCCAGATGTGAGGTCTGTAACTCAGCATAGGGCAAGGTGTATCCTTGGAGCTTATCTTAGGCAAATTGGTGAGCTTCCAGGAAAAGACCTTGCCTCTAAAAATAAGAGTGGCTAAGATACATACTTGATATTGACTCTGCCCTTTTTACATTCAAACATACAGGACTACGTGCCGCTCTTTCGATCTTGTGTACCCTGGTGCTGCGGCTCTCAGTCCCCGCCCTGCTGTGTGCTCAGCTCCCTTGGGAACAGATCGCTGCCGGTTCCCTTGGATAACCTGGGCAGGATTGTGTAAGTCTGACAAAGCCAGGTTCCTCCCATGACACCCATTTGTGGAGATGCTGTGCTGCTGCGGTACTCCGGCCAGCTCATGGATGTTGCCCTTCAACTTTCCATTTTGAGTCATTCCCCCCTTTAAGCCCCTTTCTAATTTCAAAATGGTTATACTTTCAAGTCCCATTTGTCTGTCTCTGCCAATGCTGCCTCAGTCAGACTGCAGAGCAATGCCTCGCAACTCATTGTGCTTAAACAGCTCTCCTGAGTGAAGCATCACAACAAGCACACACCAGGAAACTTGGCAAAGGCTAAGCAGTTCAAATTTAAAGAAGCCAGAACTCTAAGTGCTTGCTGACCACAGGGTGCGAGCCCCTAGGAGTCTCTGGGCTGAGGCAGTGAGTGCAGCCCGGGCACGCACTTAGCTCACTGCCACTGCAGATCTAGAATCAAATTATGGAATCAGAAAAACTCAAATAAGTGCAGCATGCTTGATTCTGGCAAAGTCGGTTCCACTCTGCCCTCAGGATACAACTTATAGTGTCTACATTCACCCAAGACTTCACTTAGAAAATAATATTGATTCAAGGCTTACCCACTCTACTAGAGTTCCAGGGCTACATAGCCAGACTCTGTGTATGTGAGCTCTGGGGCTG